>NQII01006034.1:0-60170 GCA_002778355.1 Clitarchus hookeri | reverse complement strand
TGTGCCCCTGATTTGAATGAACTTACTAACAATCTAATAATGGTATTTAAGTTTTCCAATATTTGTACAAACAAATATAATACAAATATGAGCACAATCATTGCAATTTGAATTACACCGTATTCCAACACTTCTGTCTATTGTTGGACTTATTTTTATAATTTATACAAGTGTGTGAGAAAAATAAAACTTATATTTTTTTCTTACAATTAAAATCAAATAATAAGTGTTGCACCAGACAATAACAAGTGTTTGCTATTTAACTTTGGTACCTATGCAACAAGCATGTCTTCACTAAGCACTGGGTATTTCTATACAGTATATTGCAGTTGTAACCCTGTGCCAAAAATACACTTATGTAGTGTTCGTCTCTTTTATTTGCACGATTATATTTCTTTTTGGGCAACGAAGGAGAACGTGACTCATATCATAACGCTATCCTTGTGCAGATCGAAACAATTATGATCATGGTTCAGTAAGATACCAATACAGAAATATCATCCCTGCTTTTAAGAAACTATTTTAGCAAACACCGAATTAGAAATAGAAAAAAACTAGTTCGAGTGTAACAATAAATAATAATGTAAAACAATCTGAGTAATCATTGGGCGTAACGGAAGAAAATACGAAAAGGCTATTTATTAACTCTCCGGTGTGTATTATAATAATGAAATTAAACAAAGACAACATCTGAAATCGTAAGAAAATTGATCGGGGTCAATGAAATCACGCGCATCACATCATATCGTGAGACTTGCTTACGGGAATATTTTATTATGAGAATCACGAAAATGTTTTGAATGAAGGCTCGTATTATTTCATTATTGTTCTTGAAATGATGTGTAAGCAGCGGCATAGACTGCCTCGGAAGTTATCACATCAAATTGTGATAGGTAGGTTTCTTCATTTCAACTTCACAGATGCTATAAATTACACAAAATTAAACCATATAGAATTCCATAAGAAAAAAATATAACATTATATCGTATTTTCATTAGTTTTTCTGACGAAACATTTTCAAATGGAAAAAGGCAGGACTGACTCACAAATTTCTCTAGGATTATTGTCACGTTGGGAGTAAAAGGAATGAAAATCTTACATCTAACTGTCAAAAGGCAATATTTACATTAAAATTAATTATCATAGCTATGGAAATGTCGTGAATTCATTTGAGGACAAGTTAGGATTCAACCAAATGTAAACTGGAAATTGTTCTTCTATTGGATCGCACTTTCAGGACGACTTCCAACTTATAAAGAAAACGCAAGGAAAATAATTCCGATTCCTTTGCTACCTGGTCTGTACTTAAATTGGAAGAACAGCTAATTAAATATACTAGTTGACGATCGAGTGCACAAAGGATTGTGGATTACAGCTTGTTGCCGAATGAATTTGCCATATTTCCTTGGTCTCCATGAATTATATATAAAAACTAGCTGGAATTGAAGGTAGAAATATTTTCCAATGGCAGACGTGGGATTTGTAGCCGCTTGAGGCATATAAGCGCATGAAACACGAACATAAACGGAAAATTTGACGAGTATCTTTGTTACAAACGTACTACATATTTTCTTCTCTTCCTTTCTTCTGAAGATGGCTGATGCTGTTGTGGATCCTCTCTAAGCTGAATGATATACACCGTAACGATTTCTTTTCAACAGTTATTTTTTTCCTACGTGCTTTTGTTCAAGTGGGATGAAAAAAAAAATGTATTCTCAGGGATCGTTCGAGGAGTGGTTGTAATGTTTTCCCCGCCGCTGACTATAGAGAATATTTTTATGCGAGGCAAAACGGTGAACACAGGTCGAGAATGATTAAAAATGGATCCGGAAGATGTATTCGGGCAGACTAGGAGGACGGTAGATCGGGCCGGGCGATATTGTTGCCGGAATTACTTAATGAAAATAACGGGGCATCGTCTCGTTACGTCAAGCATCGTCTGCCAGCCAAATTTTTATTAAACACGTGGAGACGACTCGCTATGGCTTCTAATACCACCAACTTTGGTAATGAATGGGGGGAAGAGAAGGGGAACGGTAGGATGGTAAGGGTAGGGAAGGAGAAAAAAAAGTAATTTTCAATTTGAAGTTGTGAGGGGGGGAGGGGGGAGTCCCATCANAGGAGTGGTTGTAATGTTTTCCCCGCCGCTGACTATAGAGAATATTTTTATGCGAGGCAAAACGGTGAACACAGGTGGAAAATGATTAAAAATGGATCCGGAAGATGTATTCGGGCAGACTAGGAGGACGGTAGATCGGGCCGGGCGATATTGTTGCCGGAATTACTTAATGAAAATAACGGGGCATCGTCTCGTTACGTCAAGCATCGTCTGCCAGCCAAATTTTTATTAAACACGTGGAGACGACTCGCTATGGCTTCTAATACCACCAACTTTGGTAATGAATGGGGGGAAGAGAAGGGGAAGGGTAGGAAGGTAAGGGTAGGGAAGGAGAAAAAAAAGTAATTTTCAATTTGAAGTTGTGAGGGGGGGAGGGGGGAGTCCCATCACGGCCTGTGATAGCGCATCACTGCTCATTGAGCGCTGTAACAAAGGCACTGGTGCGCGGCAGATGGCTGCTCCACACAGCATCCTGACAGGCTGGGCGCACGTGGCAAGACCTCCTTTGCTGTACCAACAGCCTAGTCACACGTGCTCAAGCTCCGGAAACTCACTAGCCATTAGTCTCTACTTCAAGCTTTCTCCCGTGAAAGGGGCCGAGAAGCGCGGGGAGCGATAAGGGCGACTCTGCCGCGCGCATCAAGCACGCCATCGCCGCTAAGCGCAGAGCTCTGAACTGGCGTGTAGGGTTTTGGTCGTGTCTTTAAGCGGTCACCTTGAAATTGTAATTGGTATAATGTCTGTGGCAAGATCTAATGAGGGGCCCTTAAGTAGTTTAGCGTATATCTGACGCGTATATTTGAATATAGAACGCTTTGAAAAAGCCATTTTTAGCTATTTTGAAGTTGTCTGAAATTATGTTTCTAATGTGCTGAACGTCTTGAAAGCTCTCAACAGGCCACGTCTAAGTGTGTGTTCTATTCGAAGATCAGCCTACTGAACGCCTTATTAGTAGTTTAGCCTCCCGTCTACCTGGCGCTAGAACTGCGCTGAAGGGTGTTTCAAATACGCACTTTTCCATTAAACTATAAAACATCAGTTCAATGCGCTGATCCACGAAAGCAACACAAACTTCAAAAGAGACCTGGAGAGCATTTTCAAAATATCACGCAAGTTAGAAATACCATTTTAGAGTGCTCGAAAACAGCAAAGAAAAACGGCTTTTTCATAGCGCTGTAACTGAAAATATACGCATCAGATACATACAAAACTACTCAAGGGTCCTGCATTGAATCTTCCCACAGACTTCCCACCAATAAAATAATAGAGTCACCGCAGGAAGTTCCATTGCTACGCGCAGTGCGACTAGAACACTGCACGCCAGATCAGAGCCTTGCGCTTAGCGGCTATGACGCATTTGATGTGCGTGACAGTGTCGCCCTTAATGCTCCCGTGCTTCTCGGCCTCTAACGCGGTACAAAGCTCCAGGTAGACTGGAGCCTAAATGTTCGTATTCCTGGAGCTGTTTCGCGGTTGTCTGAGAAGCCGGGAGCGAAAAAGGCTATTTTACGTTCGAAAATACTTGAATTTGTGTTCGTTGACTGCATTGTTGCAATCATAGCAAAACATTTCTAGTCTTATAACCTATCGTAATAATTGTAATTTTAAAGAAGAACGAATTAAACAAAGGCTTTGCAAATCTTTAAGGAGAGTAATGAAATGTGTATAATATTCGGAGTAAGACAGTGCGAGCCAGATAAATAGTATATGGCAGAGACAGTAATTTATAGATAGCTACTGTCCTTAATGGTGATGCACTTTGAGGATGGCAGTAACAACTAGTTCGGAACCCTACAACAACACAAGATACAAGCGACTTTCGCGTATTCATTTGTCAGCAACATTGACTTGTGAGTTGTGTACATGCTCGGACCACAACTGTTTGTTCATAGTCTGCTGACATGATGTGAGACTTCTCGCATAATGTCCCTAGTTACACGTGCCGCGACCACCACATTCCTTCCTGTGTATTTATGACTGAGAAGTCGTCCAAGGTCTGCACTAACAACTGCACTACAATCATCAAAGGAACACTAGAGAATAACTTCTTCAAGAAGACCTATAAATTCTCACCGAAAGGATTGGCAAAATTCACACACTTCCAAGCATCTTTTAAAAAAAACTTAATAGACAGTTTTACATTAAAATGGAATAACACGATAACTGCGATACTGGTAAAGAGAACTGCATTCAACATCCTTACAGATTTGCTGTGGTGGAGGCAGCACGATGGTAACACAGAGCTCCCTCTAGTTGAGTGTTGAGGGCTGCTCGTAGCGCCTACGCCTCGGCAAGGCTAAATATAGCTTTCTAAGCAGAAGCCTCAGTGCACGTAAACTGGGAAGATTAACTTAATGGAACTCACATTCACGCGATACAGTCAGCCTGGGTTCTTACTGGTGTTCTGCCATGTTCCTGACAACTGAGGTCTTTATGTCGGCCTTGTGTTTCTGGACTTCGCGGAATAGGCTCCTCTTTCACTTTAGTGTCCTCAGGTATTCTAAGTTAAAACCAGAATGCAAATGAAACTTTTTGCTAAAAGGGAAATTTTTTAACGAACTCGAGGCCTTTTGCGATGCCGCGGTGGTGTAGTGGATAGACTACTTGCCTCCCACTAAGGATAACCGGTTTCGATTCACGGCGGGGTCGCCTCCCCCCACCCCCCGGATTTTCGCATATGCGAATAGCGCTGGACGAGGTCGCTGGTTGGCGGGTTTTCTTGGTTATCTCCTGTTTATCCCGCCCTTGCATTCCAGCGCTGATCCATTTTCACCTCTCTTCACCCTCATAGACTCTCAAGATCTCGATATTAAGAGCATTTCAAATCACTTTACTAGAGACTTTTGCAAATCCGTGTTTTCTAACAAAAAGGCTGATATGATATCTAGTGGTGAAAAAATGTACTAGCTTATATTTAGGGACACCCTAAATTTCCGAAAATATTTCACAACCAGTTGTATTTCATAACACTTTAACTCACATACACTTTTGTTATTGGTTGTTTTCCGTGTTACTCGTCCAAGGTGTAAACCCGCGAATCGAAGACGCGCAGTATTGAAGTTACGTAATTCTGATTGGCCAGTTAAGCAGGAGAAGATCGTCTCACAAAGACACACCACCAATATGCAAAATAAATTAGTTAGTATGCGTGCAAGGTATTGAAATATAGCATGTGTGGAAATGTGTTCGCGAAAAACAGCTGGCTCCATGCATGACTGCTTTTCAGAGAGAAAAATCATTTTCCTCGGTAGGAAAGTAATTTTAATTACATGAGCCAGGGAAAAAAATTAATGAGAGGGAGGTTCGGATATTTGAGCGGCTCTTAACATAGAGGTCTTGGGAGCAGGAGAAGGTGAAGCGAGTTATGGAGCGGTGGCAGAATGAAAGGGCTGGGGAAACGGGAAATCCCTGAGGAAACCCACTGAACAGCGGCATCGTTCAGCATGATTCCCACATGCGAAAATCTGGGAAGGGACCCCACAGGGAATGGAAACTGGTTTGCCTTGGTGGGAGACGGGTAGTCTGTCCACTACACCACCGCGGCACACTGGCTACAGCCGTGCACCTAGGACGTTGGAGTGTCAGCCCACGCGGAAATCTTGTAGGTATTAAGTGTGTCTCCGTGTCGACGTGTGTCGCAGAAAGGATGCCTATCCTACCGGNTCACGCGGAAATCTTGTAGGTATTAAGTGTGTCTCCGTGTCGACGTGTGTCGCAGAAAGGATGCCTATCCTACCGGAGGAGCAGGAGGCGTGACCAGCTGGCGGCTCGCCAATGAGGAGACGGATGACCCAGTGAACTCACGCCCAGCTAGTATCGATTCCTCCACTCAGCTGACAGACACAGTCAGTAACCCGCCTGTAGACCAGAATTACGAAGACTTCACTTTACAAGTAACACGCAACACGTTAAACTTTTACGTGTTCATAGAACGTGATCTTTTTGGGTAGTGTATTACAATGCTTCACGTAAGCACGTTACTCTTTGCACNTTTTACGTGTTCATAGAACGTGATCTTTTTGGGTAGTGTATTACAATGCTTCACGTAAGCACGTTACTCTTTGCACTGAATAAAAATGTCGCCAATAAATGTTTTGCTTTTCAGATTGAAAACTATGAAAATTCAGTTTGTACAAGTGTATTTGTGTTTTGACACTGGTTTTGCTCAATCTGGTTGCGGGGGCCGCAGTGGACGAGTGGTTAGACTAATCTCCTCCAATCAAGGTGAACCGGGTTTAATCCCCGGCCGGGTAACTCCCGGATTTTTGCAAGTGAGAATCGTGTTGGGCAATGCCACTGGCCGGCAAGTTTTCGGGGGGATCTCCCGTTTATACCACTCTTGCATTCNGTGAGAATCGTGTTGGGCAATGCCACTGGCCGGCAAGTTTTCGGGGGGATCTCCCGTTTATACCACTCTTGCATTCCGGAACTGCTCCATTCTTACCTTACGTTGACTAAAGAGTTTCAAAGAAAACCCATTTCCATCTCGTAACGTTCAGGTGATGGAAAAGCTTGTCATTCTACTTCTAAACAAAATAAATCTCCAAGTAAAGAAAGTTCACGATTTTAAGTAGTCACACAGAAATTTTTACGTACAATAATATTGACGGACGACGGATTGTTGTGAATCGCTATCAACAGGCAGACGCAAACACAGACCGATGAGTGACTGACGGACGACTTCGGATGCAACGGATGGTCGTAAGTTCCAGCTAAAGTACTCTGATCCCTGACCAACCCCCGATCTCACCTTTGTTCACAATGTCTATTAAGGATTGAAAATATCTCCGAGAGAAAATTCATCCTCCATGACAGGGAAAAAATTACTTATAATCCTTTTGCGTTAACTTACAACTTTTGTGAAGCCCTACTAAACTTCTACTAAATCCATAAAATTACATCATAGGTATAACATACCGCATTCGTGCGCACTCTGTGTAATAATGTTCTGCATAAAATATATTTCTTACTAAAATTTCCATCACACATATATTCTCTCTGTTTTTATTTATATGAAATATAAAAAAACATTATAATTAATACATAAATTAGAAGCAAAAGGTCTATTTATTCATTAATAAAGTCCCTTTATGTTAACACAAGTATGAAACGCTTGCGATGTAACATATTTTGGATAAAGCCAAGTACGTTCAACACAGGATTAATTTTTCGAAGATTAGATTGAAAAATTGTGACAAAGTTACCAATAGACTAGTGTACACTAGCTAGAGTCAGGGAAGATATTTTTATACGGCGATATATTCTCCTCGCTCTAACAATTCGCACTGTGGGCCGCACGCTTGTCTATCTCGCTCCGCTGTGTGATTACTTCCTCGCCGGAAGTAAGGAAAAGCGCCATCTGGCGCCGGTGATGCTCTCGAAGTGGTCCGTGTATGGCGATGAAGAGGTCAGGGTTGAGGAGGGGTTGCAATCCCGCCCGCTGTCACGTCGAATTAATCTGCTCTTCCGTTTCACTTGCAGATGGACAAGATTCCCAATAGGTGAAAAAAAAANCCGCTGTCACGTCGAATTAATCTGCTCTTCCGTTTCACTTGCAGATGGACAAGATTCCCAATAGGTGAAAAAAAAAACTCTACGTATACCTGAATTTGACATGTTCTTGCAGAAATGAAAATTCCTTTATATCCCCGAGAATATATTTCTCAAATACGCAGCCTTCGAACAATTAAGACAGCAGCATTTATGTAGGCAATGTGTCAAGGTTTGAGTAGTATAAGTTCGTTGAATAGCTAAAAGGATTTTGGTCATTATTAGTGGGATAACCGTCATTTTATTTAACTATGTAAGTAGATAGATTTGGAGGCTCCGAGGGCAGTAGTTTATGGCTGGGTATTGGGATATCCCTGACCTTATATCCTCTGATGTTCCGTTCGCCATCTTGATGATGTCACTACCATTGTCTAGGTGACATCACCGCTATTATTTTAATAATGTCAGTTCAGCCATGTTGTTTTCCTTCGCCATCATGTTGAAAAATATTTCGCATCCACTTGACTGTTAACTTGTTTCAGCCTGCCATTTATGACTCATCCCACCATCTTGTTTACAATTATTGTTTCTTTTTTTTATACATTATTTTTCCAGCAGCCATCTTACTTTCGTGTTTATTTTGTTTTATTTTGCAACTGCTAAGTAGTGCTGATGTCCACATTTGTGTTCAGTAGCTTCTTCTTTGTGGCACTAATGTTCACCATCTTGGTTTTCGGTCGTTACTGCTAGATGGCACTGGTGGCACATTTTTAAGGTTGATGTTACAATTACATTGCACAGGATCCGAAGTCCATACCAATTTTTTTTCAATTATATAACTTAAAAATCCGGTTGTGAGCCATTCTGAAACAGCCACCTCCTAGAATCTTAACTTTAAAGAGTGGGAATTAAGCCAATTCAGTGAAAAAAGTGTTAATTTCAAACTGATGTTTAGTTCCAGATAACTTATTAATATGGTGGCTGAATTTCTTTGATTTAATGCTATTCCCACTGAATATCTAAAATTCACCCCTACATTTCACCATTTTATGGCTTAATTAACCAGACGGCGGTAATATGTATATCTACTGACTTTCAGTGAATGTTATTTTACTGATTGATGTCACTGATTCGGGCTTAGAGGCGATAATTTAAACTACTCTGCAATTGGGGCAATAAGGTAGGTGCGATATTAATTATGGCATCTGTAATACGTCAGGAATGTATTGAAAAAAGGTTTATAGAGTTGGTACTGAAGGTGTGCGAGTGATGAAGATATCTGGAGGACCTGGGAAATTCGTGAATTTATTTTAGGACGATACAAGCTTCAGCCACATGTACACTTCACTTTTTTCTCCTATTGGCTCACCGTTAGGTAGACACGCCTTACACCACTACAAACAAATTAAGACACTGCAAGAAAAAAAACGACCAAATTCGAGTTTTCCTTGTTTGATGTTAAACTGTATCAACAACCAAAACACAACTAACTCAGGCCCTGACTATAGCTTGTTGCCGAATAAATCCACAAAATTACCATATCTCTTGAGTGAATATGTAACAAACTGGTGGCTACACTCCGTTTTGCCGAGTTGAACTGGTGGCAATGATATACTCATATTTTCTAATGCATGTATATAATATATATGTCAAGTATGGTGCCATTTTATAATGCAACATGGTTAGGTATCTACAGATATTANCCGCTGTCACGTCGAATTAATCTGCTCTTCCGTTTCACTTGCAGATGGACAAGATTCCCAATAGGTGAAAAAAAAACTCTAAGTATACCTGAATTTGACATGTTCTTGCAGAAATGAAAATTCCTTTATATCCCCGAGAATATATTTCGCAAATACGCAGCCTTCGAACAATTAAGACAGCAGCATTTATGTAGGCAATGTGTCAAGGTTTGAGTAGTATAAATTCGTTGAATAGCTAAAAGGATTTTGGTCATTATTAGTGGGATAACCGTCATTTTATTTAACTATGTATGTAGATAGATTTGGAGGCTCCGAGGGCAGTAGTTTATGGCTGGGTATTGGGATATCCCTGACCTTATATCCTCTGATGTTCCGTTCGCCATCTTGATGATGTCACTACCATTGTCTAGGTGACATCACCGCTATTATTTTAATAATGTCAGTTCAGCCATGTTGTTTTCCTTCGCCATCATGTTGAAAAATATTTCGCATCCACTTGACTGTTAACTTGTTTCAGCCTGCCATTTATGACTCATCCCACCATCTTGTTTACAATTATTGTTTCTTTTTTTTATACATTATTTTTCCAGCAGCCATCTTACTTTCGTGTTTATTTTGTTTTCTTTTGCAACTGCTAAGTAGTGCTGATGTCCACATTTGTGTTCAGTAGCTTCTTCTTTGTGGCACTAATGTTCACCATCTTGGTTTTCGGTCGTTACTGCTAGATGGCACTGGTGGCACATTTTTAAGGTTGATGTTACAATTACATTGCACAGGATCCGAAGTCCATACCAATTTTTTTTCAATTATATAACTTAAAAATCCGGTTGTGAGCCATTCTGAAACAGCCACCTCCTAGAATATTAACTTTAAAGAGTGGGAATTAAGCCAATTCAGTGAAAAAAGTGTTAATTTCAAACTGATGTTTAGTTCCAGATAACTTATTAATATGGTGGCTGAATTTCTTTGATTTAATGCTATTCCCACTGAATATCTAAAATTCACCCCTACATTTCACCATTTTATGGCTTAATTAACCAGACGGCGGTAATATGTATATCTACTGACTTTCAGTGAATGTTATTTTACTGATTGATGTCACTGATTCGGGCTTAGAGGCGATAATTTAAACTACTCTGCAATTGGGGCAATAAGGTAGGTGCGATATTAATTATGGCATCTGTAATACGTCAGGAATGTATTGAAAAAAGGTTTATAGAGTTGGTACTGAAGGTGTGCGAGTGATGAAGATATCTGGAGGACCTGGGAAATTCGTGAATTTATTTTAGGACGATACAAGCTTCAGCCACATGTACACTTCACTTTTTTCTCCTATTGGCTCACCGTTAGGTAGACACGCCTCACACCACTACAAACCAATTAAGACACTGCAAGAAAAAAAACGACCAAATTCCAGTTTTCCTTGTTTGATGTTAAACTGTATCAACAACCAAAACACAACTAACTCAGGCCCTGACTATAGCTTGTTGCCGAATAAATCCACAAAATTACCATATCTCTTGAGTGAATATGTAACAAACTGGTGGCTACACTCCGTTTTGCCGAGTTGAACTGGTGGCAATGATATACTCATATTTTCTTATGCATGTATATAATATATATGTCAAGTATGGTGCCATTTTATAATGCAACATGGTTAGGTATCTACAGATATTAGTTATTTGTTGTAAAGTGAAGAGAGAGATGTTTGGGCGGCTCTTAATATCAGGATTTTGAAAGCCGATGAGGGTGATGTGAGGTGCGTTTGAAGCAGCACCGGAATGGAAGGGCGGGGAAAATGGTATATCCCCGAGAAAACTCGCTAATCAGCGGCATCGTCCCGCACGATTCCCACTTGCGAAAATTCGGGAGTGGCCTCGCTAATAATCGAACCTGGTTAGCCTAGGTGGGAGGCGAGTAGTGTGACCACTACACTACTGCGGCCCCATTAGTGGCAAAGTGAACACTTTTTAATGTCATGCTTAGTTTGTATTTTCAGCAAATTTGTGTATTTGTGCCACTTGCTAATACAAAGAGTGCAATGTGACTATAAACATAGTGTACACATTTCACTGCTCTTGAAAGTTAACATCTGAGGGTAAAATTATATATATTTATTAGTTATTTTACCTGTTAAGAGGGCCTTTAAAAATTCTCACTTTACCGTGAATAGCATGTACTTGNACCTGGTTAGCCTAGGTGGGAGGCGAGTAGTGTGACCACTACACTACTGCGGCCCCATTAGTGGCAAAGTGAACACATTTTAATGTCATGCTTAGTTTGTATTTTTAGCAAATTTGTGCATTTGTGCCACTTGCTAATACAAAGAGTGCAATGTGACTATAAACATAGTGTACACATTTCACTGCTCTTGAAAGTTAACATCTGAGGGTAAAATTAAATATATTTATTAGTTATTTTACCTGTTAAGAGGGCCTTTAAAAATGCTCACTTTACCGTGAATAGCATGTACTTGNAATATATTTATTAGTTATTTTACCTGTTAAGAGGGCCTTTAAAAATGCTCACTTTACCGTGAATAGCATGTACTTGTGTAATTCGGTAAAAACGACGATAAACAGAAAACAGTTTGGAATGAAAGAGAGAGAGTGTGTGTATAACGATCTCTGAGAATTAAAAGCAGCTGTTCGCAGCGCTCGAAATGTTCCGTGGCTGGAGATGGAAAGGGTACACAGGATGAAGAAGGAGGGGGGGGAGGGGAGTGCTCCGCTATCACGTAAAATCAATCTGCCGGTCCGTTTGAGTTGAAGGCGGGTGTAGGTGCGAGCGGGCTGCAGTCGCCACGGCAACCATGGGGCTCCCGTCGCCATGGCTACCAACCCTGCAACACCGAGTTGCCGTGCAAACACTCGAGCCGGCACTCCCGCCCTCTCCCTGCAACGTTGCCGGCACTGTCACAGCTCCGCCCACCTCGTGCTCGTCTCACAAGTCGTCAAACATAAGCACAGAGCACGGCACGTTCAAGCGAGGTTATACTAGCAAGTTCTGTTGTCACCAACAGCAACGGTGTCGGGGTTTCACTGCACTTGTAAGTGTGAACATGTGTTTGCGAATAACAGTTAGTGCCTGCTCCAGTCACCTGCCATGGGTCATTACTGGAGTTCCGATGTTTGCCATGCCTTTTGACATTTCCCTATGTAAGTACAGAATTAATTTCCTATATCGCTTAGTGTTATGCCATTCAATTTATGATATTATTGGACTAAATCTAGTACAACTATCATCATGGAGCGCACCATCGGCAAGTTACATAGGACGTAGAACCATCGTGGACTGCTTTTATCAGACCCAGTGACCCATACAGGCCCCCGACAATCGCCCCACTGCGTTTTTGATCCTGAAAATTTCCGTTGTTATAAGTTAAAAATGCCACCAATCAACAATCTCCTGGCGTTATTTCCTTTCCAGTGAGTCCCGTAGTACGTGTATCCGAAGTTATTGGGCAAGTTTAGCAATTCGCACAATACCAACAAAATACTGCAGATTTCCAACTTGACTAGCACAAGTTGTAGATTGCACGCGCACTGTATTTGCACGTGTAAACCCGGCTGTAGAGCCAGCCACAGCTTGCACATGCTCAAGTTCAGTTGTCTATCACTGGTGTTTAATATCAATTCAACTTCAGCTACCAACGCACGATTTGTTGCCGTAAAGAAAAATTATTTTAAATACGAACCATTGCAAAGAAGGCTTTCCGCAAACATAATTGTTACTTTATNGTTGCCGTAAAGAAAAATTATTTTAAATACGAACCATTGCAAAGAAGGCTTTCCGCAAACATAATTGTTACTTTATCTATATAGTAATGTATATGGTAACCTCGCATTGTCGTTACAATAGCTCAGCAGACCTCTTTGTAGTAATATCAGATACAATGTAAAGAAAATTTGTCCACTGGAAAAAAACTGTGATTAGTAATTAAGTGAGCACTAAAACTTTTCCAAAATGATATACACTCAAAAGTGAGTGGGTCAGGTCCGAGGGTCAAACCCGCACCCCCGTGTTTCTAGCATAACGCTCTACACCAAACAACCTTTTGGCTCTTTTGAGTTCCGACTACTTTTGACATGTAGATTATATTGGGAGTAACACGGGATATATTATCACCTTTTGAGTGTAACTGAGGTTAGTGATTTGGAGAATCGCCGCACTTCAGAATGACATTGCCCGTCAGCAGAAGGACAGTACAGTTACTCTGTTGCAGTTACATAACTGCAGAATATGTTTATTGGTTTAGGAATGTTTGCACCCGGNGAGGACAGTACAGTTACTCTGTTGCAGTTACATAACTGCAGAATATGTTTATTGGTTTAGGAATGTTTGCACCCGGACAACACTTACGTACTGAAAACTACAATCAACGAGACAAAAGTTTAATATTGTTAAACGTTACCTTTGGTACTAAGCAATATTTACTTACCGTGAATAAAAGCCGCTAACATTAAGTTTAATTGTTTTCTATAAAATATGATAATGTTGACATAAAACAAAAACATATAAAGCAAACTTTTAGTAAAAGCAAAATTTTTTCTTTGTTATTGTGAACAACACAACCCNCATAAAACAAAAACATATAAAGCAAACTTTTAGTAAAAGCAAAATTTTTTCTTTGTTATTGTGAACAACACAACCCCAAATAAATGATTTTCCTTGCCGTGCAGAAAAATNTGTTATTGTGAACAACACAACCCCAAATAAATGATTTTCCTTGCCGTGCAGAAAAATTTGTAAGGATTTTTTTTAGAGTGTATTCAAAATATAGTTAAGTACACGGAAATGTTGTAGAGTTTGAGTATATCTACTGGCATCTTTGACAACCTTGACATGAGTGGTCGAGACAACCCACTACAGGTACACCAGCTACAGTGTACTCGTCTATGAAGTTCTTCTTGCCGGCATCCTATTGGTGCAAACAAAACCGGATGTGCTTACCACATTGGCATGTTTATATATTGTCTCGTTGATGGTCAGTGAATTGGTGAGCTGCATACAAACCACACAAATTTCTTTATTAATGTTATCACATGCTATAGATCGCAGTTGTAAATAATCTCCAACAAAGGTAATTTATTCATTGGCTACTGCCAGAGACGAAACCTCAGGTGGCTGAGGTATTAACTGCTTTCTTACATATCAGCAGGTCACACCCTACGAGCGGAGGTTCTCACGTATACACAAACACAACTATCTTGTTACACACAAATATAATATAAAATTAACTTAAAGTGGTTCTTGCAAATAAAATCTGTCAAATAGGTGGCAAGTTTTGAGAAATGGATTTAAAGCTGTGTTGAGGAAACTATAAGTACAGATTATCTGCTGGTAAAAGATCTTCTGTGTCTGTAAAATAGTTTCTGAGAGCTATAAAGATCCGAACCGAGCTCAGAAAGTGATTGATTAAATGTTTTGTTCAGAGTGTCGTGTAGCAAGGTAGTGAAACACGGAAAAATATTATAAATAAATGAAATTTAAAATAGTCTTAAATTGTTGTTTGAGAGAAAATAATCATGGTGAAATACGAAATATGATGGCAAATTAATAATGATAAACAAAAACATGAATGAGAGAAATCTAAAAAATAATTAGAAAAAGAAAAAACATTTAAATTAGGGCCTACATTACGTGTAAATGTTTAACAGCGGATAATTATTTAATGTTACGTTAAAAGAAAGAGAGGATGAGAAAAAAGAACGGCAGTAACGGCCAATGCTAAAAGAAAACGAAAGATACTGCAAATGAAAACGTAACTGTCCGATTAATATGAAAAGCGTACCGTTAGGAGTTCTGCTTCACACGAACAAACTCTTGTGAAAGAGGAAGTAATAAACACATCTACGTCCATACATTTTTTACGCGAATTTATAGAAAATTCATGTGCGTTTAAATATGANATTTGTTACGCGAATTTATAGAAAATTCATGTGCGTTTTAATATGAATTTACAGTAAATATATAAGTTAGAACATTGCAAGTAATATCATAGTGATAAAATAGTAGGTGAATTTGTAGGCACACAAGAAAATAAATATTAACTACAAAATATTTTAAACATTTTAGGTATTGTGTAAAATGTTTGTCCCTACAAACAATTATATTATTTTATCAAGGTTAACGTCTGCTACCCAAACACATATTTTTACTCACATATTATTTTCAAATGTATTTAATACTACGAAACCTTAAATATCATTATTAAAAATCATTAGTCTGGGCCAAAAATATGTTGGAAACACATCGGCGACCCACGATGTAAGTATAATCTATTCGCGGTTACTTCACACATTTTAAAACAAACCTTTGAAAAATAATCTAATGTATGACGTTTTTAGGTGTTTCCTAAATATGACGTGTATCAAAAGTATTTTACACCTCTGTTAACATAAAATTACATTATTTTTTATTGATTTAACCTTTTGCTTATATTTAATCTATTACACTGCTTTGGCACGAACGCGATACGCTGTACCATTGGTGTCATTTTATAGACTCGGATAGGCTTTGTTTGCATGAAGCAGAGAGATATCCTGGAAGTAAAACTTTAGCAGGGCTTCAGTAAAGTTGTAAAATGGAATATATATATTTGCAAGCAATTATTAACGCGTTAGGTCAATCAATAATGCGTGCGCAGAAATGTTTCCAACGTGTAAATATTTAGATGTGCACTGTACTTGCATCTAGTGAACTTTTTGCAACCCACAAACATCCTACTGCTTTCTCACAGACGTTAGCCATTCGTACCTGAGAAGTGTAGTAACTTTCACAGCTCAGAGCGTCCGTTGCAAATACTCCCAAGGCGTTGGGTACTGCTTCCTCGCTGTACCGACCATAAATATCCTTTACTTGCAAAGCTACCCACGATCGAGGACACGCCGACAACACGATCTTTCATTAATACATTAATTTATTGTTTGTGGCATTGCAAATAAGACATTTTTGATGCGTGATGTACTTAAGTTGGAAAAGAACCTATTCTGTAAATACAGCCAATGAGCTGCAGACGTTGTGTTTATTGGTCGGATATATGAACCTATCATAACGTAGAGCAGTTGCTAGGTTTACGAATCAGTTACCCTCAAGGAAAATCATTGGCTTCTGATCCTCGCAAGGTACAGTTTTGGTAAAACATAATTTCTCCCCTGCAAAATGTAACCAATTGTCTACACTGGAAATAACAAAGTTGATGTAGAAAATACAACAATATATTTGTGAGGTTGGCTGCGGTTATATAAGAAAATACAACTCTAGACTGCAACGAAGATCTCCAATATTAAAAGTAAAAAGATTGTGGTGAAAATGAAACATTTTGCTCAGTATTATTTCAAATCTGAGCACGGCAACAGACGGCTAAGTTTTTATAGGGCTTTTATTTCTTTTAATGCAGTAACGACAGCGCTTTCAGTTGGAGATAAAGAAGGAGGAAATATGTAATGAGAAGGGCATTATATCTGTGAATGCATTAAGTTATTATATGTCTCTTACACACTGCTCTTCTGCAGCTGCACAACTTCACTGAGGTATTGCGTAGGGAACTGACGTGTACAATAGGTTTTGAACCAGTGCATTATGGCGTTATAGTGCACCAGTACGTAAACAGCGTGGATAGGGTTTGTGGATAGAACTGTGTTTATGTTAACAAGTGCTTTGAGATGGCTGTACACCTGCTTTAACAAAATTTTAATGCAGTCTGATTAGATTCAGATTGATACAAGTATTTCTAAAAACTAAGATATAAGGAAACACGTTGATCAGTGTTGACCACGTAACCTTGACTGTTGTGCTGGCTTGCGGTAGGTTGTTGAGTGCATGGGCAGAAGTCGAAGAATCTCTCTACCTCATCATCAGTCTAGGATATTAGTTTTGTGTTTGAAGGAACATGTCTCAGTTGCGGGGATATCATAACTGCCGCAGAAGTAAAAATGTTATATTTGTAGTGCCGAATAAAACTTCGTGTACACTCGGCACTGTCGTTCCAGAAATCCGAAGTTGTAGGAATATACGGAGAAGTTCCTTTTCTTGTATTTAAGTAGCGCAGCTGCGATTTTAGTTTTTAAGGTTTACGTTTCCGTACATCAGCACTTTGAGAACTACGACCTTGTGCAGTTCGGAAAATACTTGCGTGAATATTTTTCCGTCCGCTGTAAACCAAGCTGGTTCCGACATTTACCAGGATTTTCTAACGATGAAAATAGTGTTGTCAACAATCTTCGTAAATAAACGACAAGTTCTTGCATAGTCACTGAAATGAACACGGTGTATTTGTTACACACCAAAGAACGTTGGTTTGACCACGGTGCAATTTTCACGCCGCTGGTTAGCAGCTAGCCAATAAGGAAAGACTGGCATCGCGTTGACCAACGAGACGTCGTTAAGAGGCTTGCCTACCTGGTGTTTGAACTGCGTTGCAGAGTGTTTCAAATACAGATTTTTCACAAAACTATTGAACGTGCCCGCAGAGTAATTATCTACGAAAATACATCTTACTCCAGGCGAAGAAGGAACTGTGCTTGAAATTTATCACGCGTGCAGAAAATATTATTTTGGAGCCTTCCAATATAGTAAAAGACGGGCTTTCAGACTGCCGTGTCTAAAGTATACTAACAGGACACGAGCCACACTACGATAGGAGCCAGTGTTGAACGTTGCTACAGACTTTGCTTAAATGAAATGATAAGAGTGACCGCTGAAAGAGCCATAGATACACGCAGCACTACGAGAACACTGCACGCCAGTTCAGAGCCCTGCGCGTAGAGACGATGGCGCTCTTGTAGCGCGTGCCAGTGTAGCCCTTATAGCTCCCGCGCTTCTCCACAAAAAAAAAGAGGAAAAAACTATGTAGGTAGGCGGGACCTCTAAAACAGGTAAAAGTTGTGCCGCCCTCAATGTATTGTCTGTTAAATATGGCGTGATATACGGGCATTTTTAGCAGCGCAGTAACGGCTGTGGAGACAAACTGATGACGAGGGTGCTTTGTTATGTGTGGTGCCGGGGGAGGGGTTGGTTTCGTGTCAATACATCCCCTGACACGCACCACGGTCCGAGTTACTCGTGTTCCTGTCCGACCACGGGGTAACAGCGCCAGCTAACTTTTCACAGCGTGATTTCATTTCGCACCAAACAGCACATCCGCCCCCACTCCCACTTTTCACAGCTCCTGCCCGCTGTCAAAAACACGTCAGCACCCTGCTGCGAGGGGAGAAAGAAAACTTTTTTACAAAAATATATATGTGCACAGCCTTCCCCCTGGATCACCGACATAAAACTGATACCGCATTCAAAATGCCAGTTACACAGATGAATGGTGAATTCACCTTTGTCCGATACACACTTCAAATCGTAACTTACTGATTAAATATGTTTTTTTTAATGAATTGAATATTCTCTTATAACACTGTACGTAGTAAGACAAAATCAAAAAAATTATTCCTAAAATTACCATATCAATTCATACGAATGTGAAAAAGTGTGAATGGTAAACTATTTTCCCATATATATATTGCAGCTTTCGTACATTCGCCGCAAAAAAAAGTAAAATGCGTAGATAAGTTGCCAACCTTGTATATTAACCACGCTCAATATTCCTATATTTTCAGTTTGACAGGTGGTATTATTTTAAAACAATGAATAGGCTAAAATCTTCCATCGCAGCTTAGGTAGTTTACCAGAAATGTTTATACAGTTGCGCACGTTTTCCGTGAAAACATTCAAGGACTAGCTCAATTGCAAAACGCNAAGGACTAGCTCAATTACAAAACGCTTGAGCCAAGATATACTTTCGTGACTGACTCGTAATGTTATGCGTCTGCGAATTACTCGTGTCTAGTGCTAACCGCCAGCGAATTCTCTCTTTACATATACATATCTATTCTTAGAAACGCATGTGACGTCATTAGTGCTACTGTTGCCGTAGAGTTCCAAACATTGACCGAAATATTGTCTTAGCGACTTAGTTGTACTTAATGTCTGTATTATGGGGGTGATAACTACATACAAAAACAATTATTTGTGCAGTAACGTTGGATTAATATACACAATTATATTTTTCAAAATTTAATTTATTCTGGTCAAGTTATTTATATTAATTTTTATACAAAATTATTTTATACATTTTTTTTACTAAATATAAATTTATGTTTATTACAAATAGGTATAGCCTGTCATTTTAAGCGTAAAAATTGGAGCACACAGTAGAATTCAATACTATATACAAACCTTAGCTGTTGTTATACCTCCATTGGCTGCTGGTGCCGTGTCGGTCTTTGACGAAGCCACTTAGAACTAAGTAAATCCGACACTGAACCTTCGTGATTAGTGCACAAACGGTTAACAGGGGCCACAAGATTTTTTAGCCAATCAAAGAAGCTGGACGATCCTACAGTGCTTTGACTGTATCTGGTCTCTAAATTAAATTTTTTCACGAAATATGACTGCCCCTACAAATGAGGATGGGAAAATTTCGCGAATTAATTTCAGGACAAGCAATAATTGAAACCCGTGTACCTTGAACTCGCCTTTTTAATTGCATCTCATTTTATTAGACACTCCCTAGACGACCCTGAGCCAATAGCATACTTGCGAAGAAACAAGTAGCGAGTGCCATACTACCAGATGTGAAGCAGCACTGGCTACTCTCTGAGGCAGCAGCCAATTAACAAACATCTAAGGCTCGAGTATACATAGGACTGTGGAGTCTAGCCTACACGTCTTTGAACTCCCGAAATTTTCCTATCCCTAGTTATAAATTATTTAAAACTCTAAATATTCGCTGTAAGGTACCTCAATTAATCATCGTAGTAACTAAAATTAAAACATTACTGTAAAATATACACTTTTCAAAGGTGTCTGACTTCTGTTTGTTGGAATATTTCTGCAAAAATAATTTTGCTAAGTACATCACAAAACCAAGACCTCTTTCGTCGCATCTTTTGGCAATTTTGTGGCACAAAATGCATGCCTTTGACAAGTAAGTATGCAGGAGTAATACCAGCATGGTCGTAATTCCAGGTATAATACACACAGACTATACTCTTTGCACGCAAACTAAGAATATGTGTTCTTCATGCGGTTGCTATATATTTTTTTCATTCGTTTTGAGTCGTGTGAATTTGAGAAGTTTGTAAAAAACTCCACCTTCTAAGTCAATATTTTTTTGTAAGTTGACAATTTTAGACAATAAAGTCTATTCTCGTTTTTTCACTAATTTTTTTAATCAAACCTTTGAAAAATCACCACATGTTAGATGTCTGTGGTTATTTCCTACATATGCAGTGTATCACAAGCTACTTATATGCATGTTAATATAAAAGTAGCTTATTTTTGGTTAAAATACAAATTAAAATATACAATTATCAAATTATACAAATAAAAACTGGGATAAAATAGGCGTGTTGGAAATGCCTAGTAAGAAATAGTTCTTATGCGAAATATGATTAAGGCGAGTGCACACAAATGCGGTGCGTTGGCTGGTTGGTGTAATTTACTAGACTCTGTAAAGTTCGATTATATGAGAGGGATGAATATCGTGATAGTAGAAATTTAGCAGGGCGTCAGAAATGTTGGAAGTAACCGGGGTTGGACTATATCTGCCTTCCGGAAAGAGCTTGCCTACGTGATGGTGTAAGTTCAGCAGCAGTTTTCTGGATTATTTGCTATTCCTAGTGTTTTATTGAGATATAAAACATTGACATTTACAACCGAATTCAGTAAACACTTTACTGAATTTCTTTGTACACAACCACAGTGACGTTGTGTATGATTCGTAGCACGCTCGTGTCTCCATGCAGAATGTGTTGCTGAATTGTCGCTGTACTTCCTCTCGCCACATACATGTGTGACGGGTTTTCTATGAAGACGCCATGTCCTGCCGAACTGTCTGTGCTAGGACACATGTGCGTTATGAAGACGCCATGTCCTGCCGAACTGTCTGTGCAAAGACACATGTGTGTTATGAAGACGCCATGTCCTGCAGAACTGTCTGTGCAAGGACACATGTGTGTTATGAAGACGCCATGTCCTGCCGAACTGTCTGTGCAAGGACACATGTGTGTTATGAAGACGCCATGTCCTGCAGAACTGTCTGTGCAAGGACACATGTGTGTTATGAAGACGCCATGTCCTGCCGAACTGTCTGCGCAAGGACATATGTGCGTTATTAAGTATGAAGGTTTATCCTGAACTGAAGGTACAAACGCTGCGAAATGATTCGTCATGGGAAATGGTGTAGGAAAATTGTGACATACCTTAAAAAATTCGAATTTCGAGTTATTTGCAAAATGTCGGAAAGTACGTTATATGAAGCAATAAATTCGAGAAAAGCATTAAACCTTATTTTAAATCATTTGTCTGTAATAATTTGGTAGGGATGATATCGCGGGTTATTATAAGAAGTTATGAATTGATATGTTATTAACCAATAAACGTGTGTTATCCGTGGCTGTTTACCTGTTGTTATCATTCTTGTGACATTTTACAATTAAAATAATTTAGTTTCCAGTATTTAAAGGTGAACTGTTCCTTAATAACATAGTTAGGTCGCAGGTAGAACCATCTGTTTTTCGTGAAAAGTTTCAACGACGAGTTGTATACCAAAACACTTTATTTCCGAACCAGTATCGCGGTTGGAATATTTTAACTCGCACGCGTATAAAGTATCTCACACGAACCACAGACGTACAGTATCGGATTAACCTAATTATTAATTGGCCAGTTAAGAAAGAAGTGCCAGAGACACGCCATCAATATGTAAAACAATATTCTTGGTGAGTCCGTAGGGTATTGCAATATAGCATGCGGGAATATATTTCCGCGAAAAGCAGATGGCCCTAGTCATGTGTTATAATAAGACACCTGAAAAATTCTCGAGTTCAATGACCTTGTAGGCTAGAATCTATAGTCTTATGTACAGATATGCCAATATCAACTGCACATTGGTTGTCTGCCGTCACAGCGGAAGGCGAAGATTGGGCCAGCCATCAGCAGGAGGTGTCAAACACCGCGTGGACCAATGGTTGACATTTCATTAACACACGTGTTTTGAATTCTAGCTTGTCCCGAAATGAATCCGCGAATTTTTCAGGTCTCTAGTTATAAAAGGTTATCTATCACATTTTACTTCAGGAGTTATCTCACAAAGTTTGAACTTGGAANAGTTATAAAAGGTTATCTATCACATTTTACTTCAGGAGTTATCTCACAAAGTTTGAACTTGGAATTCAGGATAGCCCCTGAATACTGAATATTCAGGTACAACTTTAACATCCTATGTTAACATCGGCAGTTTCCCTATTGTTACTTGCCATGTTTCTTTATGATATGGTATTTCAGTACTTGGTGGTGTCGTTANCACATCGGCAGTTTCCCTATTGTTACTTGCCATGTTTCTTTATGATATGGTATTTCAGTACTTGGTGGTGTCGTTATTATGTTACTCCGGTAATGAAAGTCTGTGAATTTGCGCGCAGGGTTCTAAGACGCGAAGAAATAAAACCCATTCAACCCCGAAACTGAACCTCAGATGAAATGTTTTGTAATACAGACAAAGAGTAGGTAAGCGTACAGAGGGGAAACAACTGCTTATTTCGTGAACTCCAACAGCACGCGCCAGCAAAATGGCGTCACGAGCCAGCTACGTGTCAGCACGCAGCGCCTGGTAACTAACTCCCTAGTTCGCAGCCCAGCCAATAAGGAGCCTTCTGCAGCATGCAGTAGTCAGGCAGGCACAAGAACTTCACGCANTCCCTAGTTCGCAGCCCAGCCAATAAGGAGCCTTCTGCAGCATGCAGTAGTCAGGCAGGCACAAGAACTTCACGCAACCAATCAGAGAACGGGTACCTCTACATCAAAGAAACCGCCAGGAAATTTCGTCTCTCTGTATTTACATACTCAGTAGTGACACCATCACTTCGCGTTGTATTTCAGTACTAAGAAAGACGACGTACAATTAGATGTTACTTTCACATATGCCATTGGACCTTGGATCATACGACACGCACTGAAGGACTCAGTGCCAATAGGGAGCGCTCAGAATTCTGGTAACTTTATTCTGCGTGACGAGATGGAATAGGATCTTAAGTTGTGTCTCTGACGGCAGCCAATGAACAAGTGGCTTCTGCCTTATTACATAGGTGACTAAGGCGTTTCGCTTGGCGCCATCTTACAATGCGAAGTAGTAAGGTCTCTACTACTTTGTCGCTTACCATGCAGAGTTAATGTGGGGCAGAGTGATCACAATAGCTGCGTAAACTAGTATCGGTGTCCCGAACTGCTTTTCTGCCAAAACGACTATCGTAAACGACGTGGTTCATTTTATAGACCCACGTTATTTTTTGCTAAAAGATTCCAAGCTATCTGTATTCCAATAAACGTTAGTTCAGGAGCAGTATCGAGGTTGCCTGTTTCTAACTCAAACGTATCTTAGTTGTCTGCCAGCCAACCACGGGCGTCCAATGTTTGGGTAACTTTCTTCGGATTGGCCCAGTCGATTAGAAAATGTCTTCTCACACGGACATGCAGAAGAAAGCTAGAAATATGAAATTTCGCGAGTTCAATGACGTGTAGGCTAGCTAGACTACACAGTAATATGTACACTCAAGCCTCAGGTGTTTGCTCATTGGCTGCTACCTCAGAGAGAAGCCAGTGTTACATCATACCTGGTAGTATGACACTCGCTTTTTGTATCCTTGCAAGTCTGCTATTGACTCAGAGTCGTCCAGGGTGTGTATAATAAACTGTGATCCAATTGCAACGGCGACTTCAGCGTAAACGGGTTTCAAGTCTTTCTTGTCCTCAAATGAATTCACGAAATTTTCTTATCCCTAACAATAGCTCAAGGATCTTTGCAAATCTGCACCCAAGAAGTTTAAATGTAGTCAGTGCGTAAGTCTTTCCGCAAAAAAAAAAAAGAGGTAGCTTTATGTATAGCCAACGACAGCCTGTAAGTTCTCCCATGGTGTTTCTACAAAGAACGCGAAACAGAGATGGACCCATAGACGAAATTTTATATATCGCCATCAGGTGGTGTGAGTATACGTCTCGCGATATGATAGTCTTCACCTCTGCGATTATTGTAATGCGACAGCCACTCGCGACCTTCGTTGCTGCCAGAGGTGAGCACATGATTTTAAAATGTTTTCCGGAATGCCCTGTTGATTCATACGTAGAGAATTGCAAAATTTGAGCTGCTATTTATCAAATTGCTAGACTTCCCTGTTATATACCTACGTAAGCGCAATCTGTAATTTCACTGGCTACTGGCAAATACCCGGCGTCATTACCTTTTGTGACTGCTTTACTGGGGATTGGTTGCTCAAACATGGAGCTTTTACTATTGGTTGAAAGTGTCCTTGTGGGGGCATCACTCAGGTTGCCAGCCAATGGCAGTAGACAATCGAGCATACAACAGCTGGCAGTTTATTCTACAGTCACAAAAAAAAGAGATTTTTGCTTGTCTCTACTAATACGTAAAATTATAACTGTTTAGTAAATAAGCGCATTGAGATGTAATTCTGTTTGATTAAATTCCAATGCCTGAAAGTTTTTTATTTAATATGAAATCTCACGTATTTCTAAAATTAAAATATAAACAAAACACTTCCATCATCATTTACTATATGATTTTGGCAGGTGTGTTGGTGTGCGGTAGGTCATTGTTGGTGACAAGCGCTGAAGACGAAAAATGGGCGTAGCTCATCTTTAGTCAACAATAAAGCGTATCTTTCGACGCCTACTCACCTCGACAGTTAATAAGCGGCTGAGCCGTCACACGGGGACTTGGAGTGCAGGTAGAAGGTGAGTTAATTGGAGGTTCATGGAGGCAGGAGCACACACACAGGATGAGACAGCGCTCCAGTCGAGCAGTGAAGCAAGCAGAGCTAAACCCAAGCCGAGTTGCCCTTCTCGAGACCACCTTCGAGCACAGACAAGATAACTACACAGAAGAAATGGCGAGTTGGAGAACCCGTAGCAATTCTCCAATTGGCAGTCCGTGGCTCTAGGAACGGGTCTTGTGTCTAGTTGGCTACAGCACGCTTAACAAGTCTCCTTACTGGCTGGGTTGTCGGCTGGCGAATAGCTTGCCACGCGCTGATTGGTCAGTGACGTTCCTCCATCTTGCTGCCAGCTCCGCCATCTTGCTGCCAGCGCCACCATCTTGCTGGCGTGTGTGGCTGGAGTTCGCCGTGTAAGCGGCTGTTCTGTCCCTTTTAGACACACATTAACCCGTTCAGTCTTGAATTAATTGACGAGTGTTGCAACCGTTAAGTTTTCTGATAGGCGCTGTGGTAGGGTCGACCGTACTTCTTGCAACCTGTCAACAAGGTACTTCGCGTTCGTTGACGTCATGGTCAACCATTCGGAAATAATAGCTGCAGAAACTTCATCGAGTCACGTTACTTGGAAGGAAGAGGCTCAAAACACCAGCCACTGATTCCTTATTATGTACAGTGCCGACCATAAATATCCTTCATGTGCAACATGTCTCCGATCATGAACACGACGACTGAACGGATTAATAAACATTTTCGGGTGTTGCAAACAAAATTTTTTTTCGTGCACGCTGTACTTAAGTCGAGACAACACTTGTTTCTTAGTCAGAGCCAATGAGCTGTATGCTATATGTTCCGCTACAGTTATAAAGTTATTTAACCAGTAAGACGATGTGCGAATCATTTACCTACAGGTAAGAATGGTCATAGAGCTTCGCAGTGTGCAGTACAGACCAAAAATTACCTGCACGTGCATATTGTACACAGTTGAGTGTACTGGATCTGAACAGTTTAATCAGTCTGTCTCGACCGTAGCGTGAATAACAGGTCTTTGAAACATTCTTCGTCATTGAAAAGAAAAATCGTACGGATATAAACTACGTGTTCTCTTTCTGTTTAACAGAATTTCTAAAGAGCACAGTAAATCCAACAACAATAATTGTATTGTTTTAAGAACATGTGTCAAAACAAATGGGCATGGTTGACCGCACACTTTCAGATAGTAAAATGCGTTAGAATGGTGGGAGTGGAGGGGTGATATTTTAGACGCTCTTAACCTTGAGGTCTTGAGAACCGATGAAACTGATGTGAGATGAGTATAGAGCAGCGCCGGAGTGCAAAAGCAGGGGAAACAAAAGATTCCCGAGAAAACCTACCGACCAGCGGCATCGTCCGGAACGATTTCCAAGTGCGAAAATTTGGGAATCGAACCCTGTTTGCCTTGGTGGAAGGTGATTAATCTTACCGCTACACCACAGCGGCCCCCTTTCAAACGGGGTGTGAACCAACAGGATGATTGTAAAGTGGAAGGCAAAGACCAACAGAAGTAATGGTCCTGTACTTCAGGACATAAGAGAGAGAGTTCTAGTTTGTGGGAATAGCGAAAACAATCCTATCAACGATGTGTACTTGAGATGAAATATTATGAAATACCACCCGACAGGACCTCTCTTAGCGGAAATCGGGCACCCTAGTGATGTCTTTGTCAGAAGAAAGTTAGGTGCATGTCTGACCAATCTGAATTAGGTTTCTTTAGTAACGAATTTTTGTTCTTCGAGGCTAGGTGCCTTAATTGATAAATTTAAAACTATTTAAAAGTAAAACTGGATCCGAGCTAGAAATTTTTTTGGAGCACAACTACACATACACAATTTCCACGAAAATGGGGTGTTCGTAGTAAACACATCACAACAACACAATCACACAGTAAATAATAACACACAGGTAAGTTAGCCGCTTATTCCGCCAACTCCAGTTACACACGCCAACAAAATGGCGACGCTGGTCAGAAAAATGTCGGAACGCCTTTTTTCCAAACAGCGCCGGGTAACTTGATGTCTACGACACTTGCTTGTCAAAATTCAATATTATTTTCTCTCATTCCACACCAAGGGATTTTTGTTATTTACACTAATTAATTTGTAGTGTAATAAACCTTTATTAGACCACTAGTTTCTATAGAACTAATAGTACGAATACAAATACATATATGTATATAAATATTTACAGCACAAGGGGGCCGCGGTGTCTGAGCGGTTAGACTGCTCGCCTCCCACCAAGGCGAACCGGGCCACTAACAGATTTTCGTAATTGGGCATCGTGCCATACAATGCCATTGGTCGGCGGGTTTTCTCGGTTTTCCCGTTTCCTCCACTTCTCCATTCTCNTTGGGCATCGTGCCATACAATGCCATTGGTCGGCGGGTTTTCTCGGTTTTCCCGTTTCCTCCACTTCTCCATTCTCACCTCATTTCACCCTCATTGGCTCTCAATACTTCGCCCAAATCTCTCAACTCAACANTCCTCCACTTCTCCATTCTCACCTCATTTCACCCTCATTGGCTCTCAATACTTCGCCCAAATCTCTCAACTCAACAGAACACAAGATGAGAGACATTATTTGTAGAGTTTGTGATTTTTAACGAAAAAATATGAGTACACGGTAGAATTCATTACTATAAGCACCCAACAGTAATTTATCTATTATCATTTGTAGCTTTCTACTTGACAGGGCGTTTAAATATTTGACCGGGCCACTCAGAATTCGACAACATAGGCACAGCTCCTTGGTGATTCGTGTGCAGACAGTTAACACGTGTCAAAAAGTAATTCAGCCAATCAAGATAGGTAAAAGATCCTACAGTGTGTGACGGGGTGANAGACAGTTAACACGTGTCAAAAAGTAATTCAGCCAATCAAGATAGGTAAAAGATCCTACAGTGTGTGACGGGGTGACACATTTCCCCATACAAAGTTTTAACCATCAAGAATGATCGCCAAAAATTACCATACCTGGTGATCAAATGGGGCCCTCGTCCAGCTACAGATCGGGTCTGACAAGAACTGTTGAGAGGTGGCATGTGGCGCGGCGATCACCACCCCCTACCCCTCTAATAATATCCCAACACCCGCTCCAGCAGACGACCTCCGGCCACCAGGGCATGGCGGCGGTTTGAACTGTCCAATAAGAAGACATCGAAGGAACAAGTGCTTCTTAAAACCAGGAATTTAGTATAACAAGACCTCCTTCATACACCAGGATTACTTTGGGTTTTTTCACCGCCTCCTGACAGTTTTTTCTCTGCTTCAAGTAAAAATTATGAAGCATAAGTATTTAAAAAATGACCATAACCTCATGGGAAGGAAGGTCGTATATCTCCTGCCTCATGGTAAAGAGGCTATCCGTGGCAAGTGTTTTGAAATATAACTTGTCTCTAAATCTTTCCGCGAAATTTCACTGTTACTAATTATTGGTTTTTGTGGCTATGTTCGATGGACTAACGAACAACTACTGCAAATAACACCATCCTGAATAACGTTTTATTGGTCCCGGCATGTGACAGGGCGTTGTAATGATACAAGTACATGTTAGAAACAAAAAATTGCTCACTGCGATGTATAAAATTGAGAATTAATGTATGACTGAAACGGGTAAGAATATGTCACAGGAAGAGCTGTTTCCTAATAATTCCAGACATGGCAACTTTAACTTGCAAACCACGCTCCGTGCAACGCAAACTAGCTTCTTACAGACACGCTAGTCCTTTCGCAGCACGCAATAGCCAATGGGACTCAAGGCCCATTCCAAGGATATCGTGCAGCCAATAAGAGAAGTGCAACGCAAACTAGCTTCTTACAGACACGCTAGTCCTTTCGCAGCACGCAATAGCCAATGGGACTCAAGGCCCATTCCAAGGATATCGTGCAGCCAATAAGAGAAGTGCAACGCAAACTAGCTTCTTACAGACACGCTAGTCCTTTCGCAGCACGCAATAGCCAATGGGACTCAAGGCCCATTCCAAGGATATCGTGCAGCCAATAAGAGAAGTGCAACGCAAACTAGCTTCTTACAGACACGCTAGTCCTTTCGCAGCACGCAATAGCCAATGGGACTCAAGGCCCATTCCAAGGATATCGTGCAGCCAATAAGAGAAGTGCAACGCAAACTAGCTTCTTACAGACACGCTAGTCCTTTCGCAGCACGCAATAGCCAATGGGACTCAAGGCCCATTCCAAGGATATCGTGCAGCCAATAAGAGAAGTGCAACGCAAACTAGCTTCTTACAGACACGCTAGTCCTTTCGCAGCACGCAATAGCCAATGGGACTCAAGGCCCATTCCAAGGATATCGTGCAGCCAATAAGAGAAGTGCAACGCAAACTAGCTTCTTACAGACACGCTAGTCCTTTCGCAGCACGCAATAGCCAATGGGACTCAAGGCCCATTCCAAGGATATCGTGCAGCCAATAAGAGAAGTGCAACGCAAACTAGCTTCTTACAGACACGCTAGTCCTTTCGCAGCACGCAATAGCCAATGGGACTCAAGGCCCATTCCAAGGATATCGTGCAGCCAATAAGAGAAGTGCAACGCAAACTAGCTTCTTACAGACACGCTAGTCCTTTCGCAGCACGCAATAGCCAATGGGACTCAAGGCCCATTCCAAGGATATCGTGCAGCCAATAAGAGAAGTGCAACGCAAACTAGCTTCTTACAGACACGCTAGTCCTTTCGCAGCACGCAATAGCCAATGGGACTCAAGGCCCATTCCAAGGATATCGTGCAGCCAATAAGAGAAGTGCAACGCAAACTAGCTTCTTACAGACACGCTAGTCCTTTCGCAGCACGCAATAGCCAATGGGACTCAAGGCCCATTCCAAGGATATCGTGCAGCCAATAAGAGAAGTGCAACGCAAACTAGCTTCTTACAGACACGCTAGTCCTTTCGCAGCACGCAATAGCCAATGGGACTCAAGGCCCATTCCAAGGATATCGTGCAGCCAATAAGAGAAGTGCAACGCAAACTAGCTTCTTACAGACACGCTAGTCCTTTCGCAGCACGCAATAGCCAATGGGACTCAAGGCCCATTCCAAGGATATCGTGCAGCCAATAAGAGAAGTGCAACGCAAACTAGCTTCTTACAGACACGCTAGTCCTTTCGCAGCACGCAATAGCCAATGGGACTCAAGGCCCATTCCAAGGATATCGTGCAGCCAATAAGAGAAGTGCAACGCAAACTAGCTTCTTACAGACACGCTAGTCCTTTCGCAGCACGCAATAGCCAATGGGACTCAAGGCCCATTCCAAGGATATCGTGCAGCCAATAAGAGAAGTGCAACGCAAACTAGCTTCTTACAGACACGCTAGTCCTTTCGCAGCACGCAATAGCCAATGGGACTCAAGGCCCATTCCAAGGATATCGTGCAGCCAATAAGAGAAGTGCAACGCAAACTAGCTTCTTACAGACACGCTAGTCCTTTCGCAGCACGCAATAGCCAATGGGACTCAAGGCCCATTCCAAGGATATCGTGCAGCCAATAAGAGAAATGGTGCGCCGACATCAAAGGAACCGCTATGCCATTTCATGAGCGAGTGAAGAGTTTTGGGCGGCTCTTAACAGCGAGATCTGGGGAACCAATGAAGGTGATTGAGGTAAGTATGGAGCAGTGCAGAAATGAAGGGGCGGGAGAAACGGGAGATCCCCGAGAAAACCCACTGACCAGCGGCATCGACTGGCACAATTCCCACATGACACTTCCGGGAGCCACCGGGGCAGAGATTGAACCAGGTGCACCTTGGTGAGAGAAGAGCAGGGTAACCGCTCAGCTACCGTGGCCCCTCAACGCCATTCCATGTCTGTGTATTTACCTGCTCTGTGACAGGGCTATCCTGCAGCCATTTCTCTACTAATGTTATTCCCAAGAGCTGAGCATCTTCCACGGGCCATAAGGGGCCAGTGAAGAGTGGGTATCGAGGCACGGCATGATAGGCCACGCTATCGGTCCGTTCGAGGGAGCCGATGACTTATTGCAGTCACCCCTCTCCCTCCCCTTCCCAACCATCCCTGCAGCGAATTTGGTCTTCTTCCAATTCGCCAATTTTCATGCGGACACAGTTTATAGAGCCATTTGCGGGATGTACGGTGCCCGGGACGTTTTTATGGGCAGACGCGCCGGAGCGGAACTGCCACCCCCCGAAACTCGCTCCTCCATGCGAGACGTCCATTGGCTGTGAAGAATACTGTGCGTGTGGTACAATATATATATATATATGTAGGTTGTTCACGATAAATTGAGCTTTTTTGGATGCCCTGTTTAACCCGTTCAGTCAACGCCCACGATCGTGGAAACGTTGCACGTGAGTGACCTTTATGAAATATACTTTACACATCAAAGCATCAGTAACCAGTCTTCCCATATCGCTAATATGATTTGTGCATTTTTCTACTCCTCTTTGTCGTGAATGGCAACTGCCAGAACCGTCAAGCACGCAGCATGTTGGTTGAACATAGGTACAGAGCCCACCAAGAACTTACGTGGCTGCAAAACCTGAACTCAGAAATTAATGTGATAGTGAACGGATTAACCCGTTCAGTCCCAAATTCATTTAGTAGTTTAGATATTGCAACCGGTCAATATTTTGATGTGTAAAGTACTTCTCACAACCAGTGAACATTCTGCTGCCTGCTCGGTGATGTCGGCATTAACCATTCACAAGCGACAGTTACAAAATCTTACCAAATCGAAAAAAATAATAAGTTCTCCTTTTTCTCATGCACTCGCTAATAAAAAAATGGCTATTTAAAATACGCAACATCTAAGTTAGATGACTTAGTACTTATGTTCATTAATAATTTTATACGTCAACTAACTTTGTAATTCCTGCTTTATCGCATATTTCCTGACCGAAAAATTTCAACCACAGAGTGCCTACTTAATCCATCAGCGTGTTTCTTCTTCTTAAAGTGAAAATATTTCAAATATTATTTTTAACTTTTAAGGTCAATTTTAAGCATCTTAATAGAGAAGACTTTAAAGTTAGCTTTTTCTATCTTCACTTATTTACTAGAAAATATAAATATTTATCGGACAGAAATTAGAGTCCACATAAATGGTAGAATACCAGTCAAATTATTTTGCACCTATTCCATAAGGGCGCTCTCCTATCCCATAATTCACGCACGCAATGAGCAGAGACTTGCAAATTTCGCTTTATAATCCAATAACCGCGATAGACTTCACAATGTTATGTATACCCTAGCCGTCGGTTAACGTTAATTGGCCAGACAGGCAGCTGTTGGGTAAGGCTAGCTCTCCCCTCCTGGCCTAGCCTTCAGGTAGCTCGGTCAGCCGCCGAGGTCTTGGGTTGGTAGGCACACGAGGATACGATGGAGTAGACAGGAAGTTAGAGGTAAGGAGCACAGGAGAAAGGCGACTGATATCCCTCCTTCCTCCGCTACCTCGAGCTGAACCCAACACAACACACAACACAAAACAGAGTGCCACATACCAACCCGGGGAGACACAACACCGGCAGAAAACCAGAGGTAACCTCGAGCAGCTGCTTCAACAGACAACGCCTTCTAACCACCGAGAGAAGAGAACTCCGCAAATGAGAGTCAGGACAGCTCCAATACGGCTGCAAGACATGAAAACACATTTCCAATAACACGCTCTTCCTTGGGTACATCCCTGACATCTCTTTACTGAAACACATGACTCATCAATTCGACGAATCATTCTTTGCGAAAATCATATTCGCTAACAGACAACATCTGAAAGTGCTTGTTAGTACAGCGAAGCCGTTTATTTTCTTCAAATTCCTTCAAAAACATAAGATAACCTACTACAGACACGCTGAGAAAAACGAAACAACAACTAAAATAGTCATCCAAGGACTAACACATGACGCAGAGACAAAACACTTTAAGGACGAGCTCAAAGAATACGGATTAAGTCCAATCCATGTCTGGAAATTCCGAACACCAGCGGACACAACTGCAGTCCCCGGGGCTGTAGTACATGAACGCGAATATCTAGACTTACTGAAAATACCCACTCTATTCTACACATTAGTTCACATAGAACTATACAAGCACAGTGCTGAAGAAGTGGTGCAGTCCATGCATTGTTGGGCGCTGGGCCAGACTCAGAAATACTGTACACCTCAGCAAATCTGCGCTCTGTGTTCGGGACCGCACACAAAGGTAGGCCTGTACCATTAAAGACAGGCTAAAGCAAAGTGGAAATAAACGATCTCCAAGAAAAAATTACCTTTGGATGTACGGAAACCGTGTGAAGAGATCCAGAAGCACACTGAAGTACGCAAACATAGGATGGGAACTAAACCCACCAAGCGAACACGTGACACTGGGCAGGAACGGGAAAACACGCGACCAAACATTCAGTCAAATGCTGAAAATCCCTCCCCTTCCATCGCAGTAAAAGCAGACTGAAAACGGAAAAATTCACAGGGACCAAGCACCCACACAACAGCATTATTCTCTGTTATGATTTGTACAGTTTGTGCGCAAATGGGTCTCCTTTGCCTGTGACCTTAACAGTTAAACAGGAGCAAATTCCAGATCAACATGCGGTTTGCACAGCTCCTAGCACTAGTTTTATTCAGCCACAAAGCCATATCAGGCATTTTAACCACTTCACTTGCAAGTGTAATCCGTGCTGTGTACATCGGCGAACTTCTATCTTGTCAGAAGTCAGACTATCATACGTCCTTTAATTGGCTGCAGTTGAACGAAATCCAATAGAAGGAGATTACGTTCCTTCCAATCGCGGTGGGAGGGCGTGGATACCACCTTACCTATCAACAGCATCGAACAGAGTTGAATCTACACTCGCCACCTTGACGGGGTCGATGACTATCGAACCTCTACGAACGCGCTTCATGAACGAGTCTTCTTACTAGGCGGACCAGACCATCGTCTCTTCGTTAGAGAGCATCAACCCTTCGAAACTACCGCCTGGGGTCAGCGACACTCCACTTTGCTTCCCCAAGAGTCACTCGAGCGACAAGATCTAGCGCTGTGTATCGTGGAGGTCCGGTGGGAGGGAATACCGTCTTTCTCCATGGCTACAGAGGCCGCACGCGGTGCCGTTGCAGACCCCCAGCCTCTACCATCAGGAGGCAGCTCTCCAGGCAAACCCCGCCTCCAGGCCTCCTCCCAGCGGGATGTTCAACCAATGCCAACCAGTGGTCGGCACGGCCAAAGGCCGGGGCTTCACACCGATCCCCTGGGCCTCCACGACTATACTGTGAACACTGAGTGTTCACCCAAAGAAGTCCAACTCCTCCTTGACGCCAAACAGCAGAGGAAAAACAACTACACGAGAGAAGAGACAACAACCTAGCCCAAAGCACGGCCATGTTCTCAGAAACGCATGAACTGGCCGCCTTTCTGTTATAAACACATTTCGCAACCCTAATGGACCACTTTAGGCCCCTAATGACACAAGCAAAATCCATGACAACACTACAGGAGGAGCAGATGTTATTTCACACCACACTCGCTAGTTTACCTCATTAAACAAACACATATTTTTGGACCATACTATATAATACTCAATATAACAATAAAATAAATTATAATAATCAAATAACAACACCAATTAACCACAATAAGTCTCTCCAAATCGTAGCAAGACGTTAATTCTTAACATAGCACATTTTCGTCTCGGAATTCTCTGATCGCTCCAGGATGGAATTGATCACTTTTTAAAAACTACACTTAACACCCGTCCCTACCGCGGGATCACGTCTAACGCTTAGATTTAGAGTAGGTTAAATAATGGCTCTACCAGAAATACTTCAGTCGTCCGCACACTGGGTCAGGGTTAACGCCTATCTCGTTAGTCTCCACACTACTCCAAAGGCCAACAGACATACTGCCACGGTCACATAGGGCGCCTGGCCCAGGCTGGTTATGTGGCAACTCTGGAAAGGTGGGAAATAACCCGAAGCACCATTCGTTTTCAAGGTCGAGAGACACACATGCCAGTCGAGGTATGGGTCTGGGAGCTAACGAAACAAACTAAATTTAATTTAATAAATTTAACTAAACAATTAAAAATAAACATACCTTTATAAAATAATAATAAAAAAAACAACTTTCATTATAAAATAATAATAAAAAAAAACAACTTTCATTATAAAATAAAATATTATATACACACATATAAATACATATACTATACTTTTAACTAACAACCCATAATGGTGTACCGACTTGATAATTNAAAATATTATATACACACATATAAATACATATACTATACTTTTAACTAACAACCCATAATGGTGTACCGACTTGATAATTTGTTGCAGGTCGGGGAGAAGACTTTGACTTCGGAAAGGGGGGCTCTACTGTTACTGGATTCAGAGTCTGGTACTAGGGGTACCTCCGACTCTTAATTATAAACAAGGGTTTTTTTTTTCAATTCCACTGTCACAAATGAGGAAAAACTAAACGTACCCTGTGAGCTGCCCCTGGGAGACTAGGGACCACCACATACGAAATTAACTAGCACACTTGAAAACAACAGATCAACATGTTAGACAGACATCATGACACCTACATTCACCCCAGCCGAGAGGCTGGAGGGGAGCTTCACTCCTCCACCGAAAACACCAATACGTAACTTTGCTTATATTAGGCAACAAAAATAAACAGCCTAAATATGAATTCGATTCCCGACAAACCACTTTTACAAGGCGCCCTGCCGCCGACCCCAGTGATCTGAGCGTTTGTCAGCGTACAATTGTTTGACAAACACCCAGTGAGTTATGTGAGTCTAGGCTCTCGGTCTCACGACACTCGAGCCACCCGGTGGCACATGAGGGTTCGGCGGTGGCAGGGACTCACCGCGGAAGAGGTCGACTCGTCGTGGGAGGACGTCTTCGCACTACCGCGGTCGGGTTGTTCAACTTGCAAGGAACCACCTGGGAAGCATTTCCCCTCCGGCCCAGCCTGACACTGGCTAACTAGCCCCAGGGAAAACGGTCAGCTGCTCGACCTCGCATTCACTTTATTTCCTAACCGAACGTTTTTAGTCATTTCTATTTATCTTTGATTATCATAATAAATGGCTGAAACATCAACTATAAATATGTACGCAGTGCCTGCGATTTTAAAACGATACCGTGACGACGATTGCGACGCCGACTCGGAGGACTGCAGACACGTGCGTGGACGGAGTCTACACTGCAGCTGGGGAGAAAGACTAGCAAGCCTATGCCCCCGCAAACACACACTTCAACCCCCACAGCGAACGAGTTTGCAGACTCGCCGCAAGAATAGCAAACAAACCGGCAACTCACAGATCAGCCGCGATACAAGAGCATGCTGATCTTTATCAAAGACACACGCCAGTAAAACACGCCACCCAGTCTTTCGAACAACAGAACATCGTGTTCAAAAATACGCCACAAGGAGCTCCGACTGTCTTTCGAAACAAGGAAGAGCTACAACAAGGTTATAAATTGGCTGAAGGCGGAACAAATTGCCTTCTATACACGCACACTAAAGCCATTATTAAGGGGCTTGACCGCCACACTCCAGAAGATGACATCGTCGATGAGCTGCAAAAGGCAACAGTCTAGGAGTCGGACATACAAAAATTTAATAAAAGACAAACCAACCCAGATGCCACATTTACGAATGTCAGTATTGGTTTTATCTGTGTATTGGTATGGAAAACAGACACACACATGTTCAACATTAAACGACTTCAGTGGAAACAAGTCTTGGTCGAGAAGTACAATCTCGACCTGAGGATGTCCCGCAATGGAACGCCGCGGCGATGTCGGTACCACGACTGCCAGGTGTGACCAGGCGCCGAAATGCACTTGCTGTGAGGGTGCACACCTGCGCAGCGAGTGTACAGTGTTCCATTTCGCCCCCAAAAAGTACGGGAATTGCGGCCAAGACGGACATACTGCGGCTTGGAAACAATGCCCACATGTCACTAAAGTAGTGGAAAGCCACCGAAACAACGCAAGAAGTGTAACACAACAAGCATAGAAGAATGACGTCACCGCACGCGAGCAGGCAGCAGTTACCTCTCCCAACGCCTCCTTTTTCAAAAAACCATTAATAACGCCCAGCCACGTGCTCCGAAACAGCCTCCGAGAGGAAGTCCGGCGCTCAGCTGAAGCTGTGATTGGCCCAGAGCCCAAGTATCCAGCCAACCAGACGCAAGCCTCCACACCCACTCTCACTCCAGCACAAGAATGACTGGATGGCATCTCCAGCATGCTGGAACCGGCTGGAATACTGCGCGTGTGTGACTACGCCACCTTAATTAAGAAATTAAACCCATACCACCAATCAATCCGCTAGGAAAAACACTTGTCGCGAAACTAAATTAAGTCATAAACCACCTGGGCAAATAAAATGACTACAAACCAGCACAAGTTGTTTCAATCACTAATCTACAACGCCGTCGGAATTAAAAATAACACATATGGGGTAGAACAATGCCTAGCCACATACAGTGTTGATATAGTATTTATTACAGAAACATTTGTTAAACCGTAGCACAGATTTAGCATATGTGGATACAGTATTTACAGAACAGACCACCCTACCAATGGAGGTGGAACAGCAATTTTAATTAAGCATGGAATAATTAGTCAACCATGTAATATTACAGGACTCATGGACATACACGTCACCAGCATAAATGAACGCAAAAACCACACACATGTCTGCATGACCTCGGCGTGTAAGGAACTAAATACACCATCACTTACACAAGACCTCAAGAAATTAATGGAGGTCTAAATGGAATTTTTCGTTGCAGGGGATATAAAAAGTAAACATACGGACTGGGGCTATAGGATAACAAATGCCAATGGCAGAGTTTTAAACACACATGCATTTAATAATAATTACGTTATTTTCGCGCCATACATACCAACGTGTTTTCCAAACTCAGGACCCGCGCCTGATATTCTAGATAAAGCACTCACTTATATTGCAGGCACAAATATTAATACAGAAACAATTAATGTATTAGATTCAGATAACCTCCCAGTTTTAACACAGATGGGTCATTGCCAATCTAAGAGGTAAAAAAGAGTCAAGTTTGGAAAAAAATAAAAAATTTTTATTTGACATCCCAAAAAATCTCTTAATTTTCTATGGACAACGTCTAATGAAGTTGACTTTATGAGCTATCTCGTTGACTTTTTTTAATTACATAATTAATTATATTCAAAAGTGTTGTGTCCACGGAGTCAGTATCCACAGAATGGACATTTTTATAACCTATCCCTATCTGTAGAACAAAAACAAGTATTTACATATATCTGTAGAACAAAAACAAGTATTTACATACATCTGTAGAACAAAAACAAGTATTTACGTACATTCAGTCTCAAAAATGTTTCATCAAAAGAAAAATAATTTAAACACCTTGAAATTAATTACATGAACCATTATTACCAGTAGCAAAAATACAAAGATTCTACTTAGAATCGAATTCCTTTGTACAATACAGTTTTGAAACATAAATAAAAATAAAATTCTGTAAACAAATAACACGGGATAAGAGTTTACACTGTTGGAGTTCAGGAAAAATAATTTTTTGATACTGTGGCAAAATGGAATTAATTTGTGTGCTTCCTGATTGAGATGAAATAGGTGGATTTAAAATGCCCTTCACATCATTCAAAGATTATGGATTTTTGTCAAGATTCTGCGGCCAAAAAAATGCACCGCCAGGAGCAGAATACATAACATTAACTTCTATGTGTTCTTCAATATTCACTCTTGTTATCTTTCCAGGATAAAGAAGTCTCTCAAATACAACCACAACCCACTTGCCTATTCCCAGTTCATGAAAGCGTATTGTAGATTGAAAAGCAGTCCCTTAAGATTGGGGAAAACGGTATGTTGCTAGTCTCGATAAAGAGGGTCTATTTTTGTTAAGGGGTTGAGCTAAGTCTTCTTCTAGTTCACTGTCAGAGGGAACAGCACAAAAAAAAATTTCCTGACTGCCGGAGCTGAAGTTTAGTAAGGAAAGTAACATTATGTATTTGTGAACGTTAACTGATTTTTAGTTATATGTTTCTATCTTTACAGATTTCACGGCTTCTTTCTAAACACTCTTTTCTTCCTTCACAGCTCGATGTTCTCGCAACCTCACCTGTAGAACGTTCCTTAATCACCTCGGAGGAATTTAACTTACTTACTACTAGTGCCAAGTTTTCATGAGATTTACATAGACAAGTATCGCTATCTTTGAAGTTAGGATAAATAACCCAAAAAGGTTTGTCTCTTCAAAACGCTCTGTAGCTGCAATTGTCAAAACAAGGGTTGTGTTTTTGAATACTCTAAAAATGTTACAAAGTGTGTTGTTCAAGAAACGTTTATGCATTTTTTTTTCTCGTTGAGTGATTGTATTGTTCTTTCCTGCACACATTCTGCTTGCTTCATCAGTTTCTAAGAATTTTTGAACTGCTGGTTGAACGTTACTACCTCTTAAAGTTCCTTGATTACTTGGGGAAAAGTAGATATGTATTCGTTCTCTTACAATTATTTTTGACGTAACTGATCTCATATCTTCCAGGTATTTGTATACTCGTTCTAATTTTTTGTCAAAACTTTAATGATTTCTTTACGTTTCTTTTTTTACTTTTCTCCTTTAAAGCTTACTTTCTTTTGTTCTTGAATGTCCGCGCTAATTTTTTTTTTTTATTTCCTTGTGGTTTTTTTCAACAAGTAATATTTTCACATTTTTCTGGGTGTCTCCAATGAAGTAGAATTACTCTGCGAATTTCTAAACCATTTTAGAGGTTTCTTGTATTTGTTCAGTTCCTGTGTTATTGCATTCTTTTCTTCTTTAAATTTTCTATTTTATTCACAACATTTTGCACTGTTCTTTTAGCTGTTTTTCTTCCACTTTCTAATCTTCTAGTAGAAGATGCACTTGGTGGACTACCCAGTTATATTGTGATATTTGGAGTTTCTTTGTTAGACGACTCAAAAATGAAATCTTTTCGAACACATTGGTTTAAAATTTCTTGCTTGTTTCTTTTCCTCTTTGCTTTCTCATTTGCATTTTACATTTTTTTCTTACAGATAGTTTCATTTGTTCTGACATATCACCAGCAACCTGCTTCCTCTTTTAATAGCTTTATATTTTTTTAACGTTTCTTTCTTCTAGCCTTACAGGATCTTTTAAATGTTTTTCTCTAGATTTCTTCTTATTTATTATTTTCTGCTATTTCAGTTTTTATGATTTGCTAAAAGATTTCCTTTTCTTCTTGCACTGAGGAGTTTATTTTGAATTTTTCCTATTTAAAGGCACTTCTGTAAAGCAAAATGTTGCTAGGCTTAAAACCTAAAACAGTATAAATGGAAAATAAAATAAAATCTAAAAACTGTATTCTTTCATAAGCTGAACAAACTGTCCCCTTAAAATCCAATTATTTCACTCTACTGAATCCTAAAACATTAATAAGAAAAACCGATTGACTGTTTACAGGTATTAATAATAATTTCATTTTGTACTCTTACAAACCCACGAAAATACAAATGGAAAATTTGAAAAATATATTTCAGCATTCTCATGAGAAATATTGACAATACTAATATTAATGGGGTGGAATTTCACTCGATATGTATAGAGTGGACAATAATGTCCACTCCATGACCTAACCAACCCATTCCGTGACCAAGCCATGTCCACTCCGTGACCTAACCTTGTCCACTTGGTGACCTAACCATGTCAACTTTATGACCTAGCCATGTCCACTCCATGACCTAATATTGTCCACTCCGTAACCTAACCATGTCCACTCCGTGAATTAACCATGTCGACTCCGTGACCTAACCATGTCGACTCCGTGACTTAGCCTTGTCCACTCCGTGACCTAACCATGTCGACTCCGTGACTTAGCCTTGTCCACTCCGTGACCTAATCTTGTCCACTCCGTGACCTAAACTTGTTGACTCCGTGATCTAACTATGTAAACTTTATAACCTAACCATTTCCACTCCGTGACATAACCATGTCCACTTCGTGAACTAACCATGTCCACTCCGTGAATTAACAATGTCGACTCCGTGACCTAACCATGTCGACTCCGTGACTTAGCCTTGTCCACTCCGTGACCTAATCTTGTCCACTCCGTGACCTAAACTTGTTGACTCCGTGATCTAACTATGTAAACTTTATGACCTAACCATTTCCACTCCGTGACATAACCATGTCCACTTCGTGAACTAACCATGTCCACTCCGTGAATTAACAATGTCGACTCCGTGACCTAACCATGTCGACTCCGTGACTTAGCCTTGTCCACTCCGTGACCTAATCTTGTCCACTCCGTGACCTAAACTTGTTGACTCCGTGATCTAACTATGTAAACTTTATGACCTAACCATTTCCACTCCGTGACATAACCATGTCCACTTCGTGAACTAACCATGTCCACTCCGTGAATTAACAATGTCGACTCCGTGACCTAACCATGTCGACTCCGTGACTTAGCCTTGTCCACTCCGTGACCTAATCTTGTCCACTCCGTGACCTAAACTTGTTGACTCCGTGATCTAACTATGTAAACTTTATGACCTAACCATTTCCACTCCGTGACATAACCATGTCCACTTCGTGAACTAACCATGTCCACTCCGTGAATTAACAATGTCGACTCCGTGACCTAACAGAGTCCACTCCGTGATCTAACCTTGTCCACTCAGTGACCTAACCTTGTCAATTCCGTGACCTTACCATGTCAACTTTATGACCTAACCTTGTCCACTCCGTGACCTAACCTTGCCCATTCCCTGACCTAACCATGTCCACTCCTTGAGCTAACCATGTCCACTCCATGACCTAACCTTGTCTACTCCGTGACCTAACAACGCAATCTGTGACCAAGCCATGTCCACTCCGTGNCACTCCGTGACCTAACCTTGCCCATTCCCTGACCTAACCATGTCCACTCCTTGAGCTAACCATGTCCACTCCATGACCTAACCTTGTCTACTCCGTGACCTAACAACGCAATCTGTGACCAAGCCATGTCCACTCCGTGACCTAACCATTACCACGGAGTGGACAAAATGTCTACTTGTGTTTATTAGCCAGCTAGTAATTGAGGTTAGGTAAATGCTGACTTCCGTGTGAAATTCAACCACATAATTACGTCCCGCCATCCATATATATATAAATGTGGAAGTGTGTTTGGTTGTTTGTTTGTCCTTCCACGTCGCAAAGGAGCAACGGATCAACGTAAATGTTTGCAAAGAGATAGTTGGAGGGACGGGAAGTGACATGGGCTACTTTTAACCACGCAAATTGTATCACTCTCTTGAGAAAATTCTTATTGGAAAATGAAAAGTATACAAACGCAATAACAATGCAACGTCGCAACCTAGAAACAGATCGACGTAATTTCTTGCACAGAAATAGTTGGACAGCTGAAAATTGATATTGGCTACTATTTATTGCGAGAAAATATCTCAAAATATTTACTTTCGTGATTCGGTTTACCGTACGCGGACGTGGAGAGCAATGGCGGTGGCGGGTGGAAGTGTCGTGGGAGGGGTGGGGGTGCCTTATTAAAAAAAATTGTAAACAATAATTCCGGAGTCAATGCGAGCGTAGTCGCGAGCACAGCTGGTATTATTATATTATAAAAAATTTATTTCCCTTACTTTAATAATCCTGAACACGGAGTCGACAGATGAGATAGCCAAATATTTATACCGCAGGCAAAAGCTCGTTTAGCAAGACAAAATAACGGCACCTCAGTTCACTAATTGTAATGAAAAGCAAGGTGGCTTCTTCCAAATTTTCTTCACTTATCCTGGTGGCTGATACTGCACGCTAGATATTTTTATGGGAAGTTTAGATTTTGTCCTTGCAGTGGAAATATTTACTTTGTTATAAAGTTATAATTAGTTCTAAAATTATGTTATTAAATTTTTTCATTATATTTTATGTTGTATACAAACCATAATATTGACCAAATAATTATTTAAAACATGAAAATAATGGCATATTTTGTATAATTGCCTTGGGGACAGTCCACAGAGTGGACACGCCACTGTTCTCTACTAAAAAATCATGATTAAATTATACTGTTTTGTAAAAATTTTATACTGACGGGGACAGCAATACTTTAAGGAACTATTTACCTTCCAACATTTCCTGTTTAAAACCATTAAATAAATTTTTCATTGCTGGGGAAATGGTATCTACCATTTAGTTTTTCAACGACCCAGGAAACATTTGATGCAATTTTCGTTAATAATATTTTCAGCCAAAAACTTAGAACAACAGAGGGGGAGTGTTTTTCAGGAAGAGCTTATAGGAGCATTTGAACAGCCGCCAGTCACAAACGAAGCTAGTGACATAGACCCACACACAAAACTCTTTACTAAAACTGGAGCAGATACCCAATTTTTACACTCGAAGTTTTTTAAAATAAAAGACAATTTACGAGGCAAATTTATCCTGATATTGATTATTTAATTACTTAAAAATGTCAGGCGCACATTCATCCCAGAGAACACGAACTCCCCAGGCTAGAACTGAGTACAACATATTAAAAGCCCTCGTTAGACGTAAAGGTAAAGAACAGAATAGCAATAAATTGGGAAATCTTGATAATGAGGTCGCAAAAAAAAACCCCAAGAAATGTGGAAACTCACACGAAAACTTAGCGGTAGAAATAAACATATTTATACCCCAGCTATTATCACATGAAAAGGGAATATGCTTCAGAGGATAAAGCAAATGCTCTCAAGGAAATTTTAGAAAAACAATTCTTCCCTATTAAAGACATAAATGACAGCTAATTCACACGAGAAATTACAGCACAAGTTAATAATTATTTCCACAAGGAGCAAATTCACTTCCAGAGGAAATTACAATTTTCGAACTAATTAAAGTAACTAAAACCAGGCCTAACAATAAAGCAGGCGTTTCAGATAAAATAAATTATGAAACACTTAGAAAACTCTTCCTATAATCACAACAGTATTTGCTATTTATATTCAACGCCATTTTGACACATGAAGTATATCCAGACCTTTGGATAGCAGTCAGAGTAATGACTGTACCCACGCCAGGAATGAACCCTACACTCCCACAAAACAGATGTCCAATCAGTTTACNAACCAGGCCTAACAATAAAGCAGGCGTTTCAGATAAAATAAATTATGAAACACTTAGAAAACTCTTCCTATAATCATAACAGTATTTGCTAATTATATTCAACGCCATTTTGACACATGAAGTATATCCAGACCTTTGGATAACAGTCAGAGTAATGACTGTACCCACGCCAGGAATGAACCCTACACTCCCACAAAACAGATGTCCAATCAGTTTACTTAATAGTATCAGAAAAATATTAAAAAAAACCTATTAGCACGGCTCCAATAAAAAGTCGATAAAGAACGTAATCCCCGATTTTCAATTTAGTTTCAGAGCAGCTAACTCTCAACCACTTGCAGAATCTTTGACCAACCCACCGCCAGTGTTAATAACAAAACAAAAGCGTACACACTCATCACAATGTTGGACGCACAGAAAGATTTTGATGGATTCTGGCTTAATACACAAACTCATTAACTTTAATTTCCCTGATACGTTCATTTATCTGGTTGTTTACTCTTTGTGGGGACGAAAGTTTTACGTGGCGCTAGATAAGCCAGGTCTCTCCGCTCTCCCCGTTCTTTTATAACNTGTACCCACGCCAGGAATGAACCCTACACTCCCACAAAACAGATGTCCAATCAGTTTACTTAATAGTATCAGAAAACTATTTAAAAAAACCTATTAGCACGGCTCCAAAAAAAAGTCGATAAAGAACGTAATCCCCGATTTTCAATTTAGTTTCAGAGCAGCTAACTCTCAACCACTTGCAGAATCTTTGACCAACCCACCGCCAGTGTTAATAACAAAACAAAAGCGTACACACTCATCACAATGTTGGACGCACAGAAAGCTTTTGATGGATTCCGGCTTAATACACAAACTCATTAACTTTAATTTCCCTGATACGTTCATTTATCTGGTTGTTCACTCTTTGTGGGGACGAAAGTTTTACGTGGCGCTAGATAAGCCAGGTCTCTCCGCTCTCCCCGTTCTTTTATAACATAAACACAGCAGATATCCCACATGCGGACGATTATGTACGATGTACGCAGACCACACGGCTATAGTTAAACAATATGCTAATTAAAAATACGCCCAAGTAGCCGTGCAAAAACCGCGCATTGCATTAGAAAGATGGTAGACTCGCTGGCGAATTAAAATAAATACTGCAGAATCAACTAACTTAATTATTACAAAATAGCGCCCCTAGCCTGATAAGAAGATAAAATCCTCAATACAAATATTAAAAATGTTAAATATGCTAAATATTTAGGGCTTACTTTAGACAGATTACTTACATGAGCAGAACTCATCAGAATAATCACCAACATAGCCACAGGAAATTTAATAAATTATATCCAATGCTTAAAGCGCCTCGATTACCTCGTAGGCGAAAGTTTAAGCTCTTAAAGCAAATCTTGAGGCACAATTACTGTATGGCTGTAAAATATGGGGTAACGCCGCCCCAATACACTTACAGAGAGTAAAAAAAACATAGAATAAATTCCTTAGAGCAATATCAGATGCAGTCTGGTATACAGGTAATGAAAAAATACATCAGATTTAAGTAATGGACTACAGCAAAGAAGTAATAAATTATATGACCCTTATAACCCCCTTATAAATGAAATACCTGAATATGACGCACAAGAGCCACGGAAATATAAAAAAACTCTCTTCTCTTTACATCTCAGCTCTGATTTCAACCCAATGCTGTATGTATCAGTTATGCACGTTGGATTTCCCCACATAAATACAATACTTAAATGGGGTCAATTTAAGTCTAAAACATTACACCCATTAACTCATTCTCCGAGTGTGTAGGTGCATGATTGACTCGTTTTAGAGTTATCTGCCTTCAGACTAGGAAGATATCACCCCCTGCCTTGTGGGTTAAGCCCATCTGGATAGCTTCACTGCCAGTTCTGGTGAGACCTACAGGCCAGGAGCCACATTATTACACAAAACAATTAGAACATCTACACTATGAAATGACAATAATAGAGATGCTTAAATCAAACTATATTTACACTGCTCTTGAGCCGGCGGAATTCTCCGATCAGTCCAGGACAACTAATTTATGCACATTTAACAAAACTACCTAGACCGAGGAATTTCTAGCTCAGTTCACACGTACAACGGAGCCGGACGGAGTTACCCGCGTCTTTAAAAAAATTCACAAGGCGGTCAAATTAACACCTTTTAACATTCTCAACATTCCCATAAACATTACTGAGTATTTACAGAATTATCAAAAATAAATACTCAGGTCTATTAAATATATAAAGTAATTCATCACGTCTCTAGGCGGTCGGAGTTCTCCGATCGGGTCGGGACAAGATTTAACAAAACTACTTCGTCCAAGGGGATTTCACCAGTGGCTACAACCTCCTTCCCACCTCGCGGCTGCGGCATAATGAAGGACGCTGCGAGTTTGTTGAAGGGGGGAGGGGAGGGGACCCCGATGACCTAAGGCCTAAGCACAATGACCCGCAATAGTCCAAGAATATATTTCTTGGTTTGGGGAGCGGGCCCCCTTAATTTGAGCGAGTATAGCGAGGGGATTCCAGCTCACTTCACTGCACCTCACCATACTGTGCGGACTCGCACAGCCCCTCATAGCGTCCTCCCACGCAACCCATACTTACGCCCTGTCAAGGCAGCTCATGTCGGTGCACTTGCAGATAGTTACACATCACTCTGTTGCCGGGAATCCATGTCGAGAGGCACACATCAGAGGTCAGGACTGGGTCAGGGGCCAGTAGTTTTCAGTAAGTTTTAGTTTCATAAATCCCAAAAAAAAAAAAAAAATCTTACAAACAATGTAAACAAAATAAAAAATTTAATAATTTTTAAAAATCAAATAAAAACTTAAAGATATTTATAAACAAAAAAATCTAGAAATTCCTTAAAAATTTAAAAAAAAAATGCATTCAAGGTTGCAAGGCCGGTTGTCTAGTTTTAAGGACGAGCTACAAATGATGGCCTTCGGGAGGCTGGTGTAGATAAACCAGCCTCGCTGATTAACCAGAGTTTAAACCAGGGCTGGCAACAGTCCTGGTTTATAGAGTGCCAGGAAAGTGTGCTAGCAACATGCAACTCACTAACGCCACGTGATCAGATGAGCGGAGAGTAAGAGCGAGGCCGGACTCTGACTTGCAGCACCGTGTGGGCTGATGGCGAGCAAACTGGGTTGTCGATGAGCAGCGTCTCGAGTTGTAGGGACTCACTGGCGCACCTACCAGCCACTTGCAAACAACACTACAGACATAACGACACTACAATATTGCAGTCGGGAGACTGGTGAGGAGCTTCACTCCCTCGCCGACAACACCAGGCCCGGAGCCCTGCTGAGACATATACACAGCAGTCCGCCGCCGGCTCAGTGATCTGACCCAGGTGTGTCGGCCTGCGACTGGCTTTGCAAAGCCACTTAGCGAGTTATGGGAGCTTCGGTTCCTGGTCTGGTGACAGCACGCCCTCTCGCCAGCATGTGAGAGGTCGGCGGCACTAGAGACTCAGAAGGTAACAGTAATTATGCTGCTTCTTTGCCCTGAAGACGGAGGCTGCAATGTCTTCAGAAACGCCGGGAAGAAAAACGTCAGTGAAGCCGCTACCCCACAGAAGCCAAGATTTTGCAAATATAATAATCTTTAGGAAATGTTCAAGGGAAAATATTGTTAATGATGTTGTACGTTAAAATATTTTAAGCCGGGAAAATCATGTAACTCTGATGTGTAATAAACAAATCGTTCCTCTTACTAAAGTTTTTACATTTTTATTTTAGTAGAAATATATATAATTGAAACGCCATTAATGTATTAAAAATTCTTTAAGTATTGATAAAATATTATTTATTGACTTCTGTCATAAACCCCGTATTAATATATGTATATCTTTTAACTAAGTTTAGTTAACAATATACTTTAAACGGCCATTCCATGTATTTTTGTTGTAAATTTTTGGTATATTAAGATTAACATGCGTTTTCTCTTTACCCAAAATATTCTATGATATTTTTAAACAGAACCAAAGTATTGTGTGTAGTTTGAGGAGCAGAAATCTCCATTTTATTTCTTACGAGAAGAAGCAGACGTCATAATGCCAGCGATTTCACATTGGTTGAGCTCAACGGGCGTCTCTAAGTTCGGGCAATCTCGTGTGTATTCGTATTTAGTAACCACCCAAACCTAACTTCGTGAAGCTGCGTGAGGCTTTAACTTAAATGGACTGAACAAACGACCTCTAGTGCGGCTTGCAATCTGCACTGAAGGAAGTGGTAGTGGCTCTCAACGTCTAGGCGAGCCTGTGCATACGCTCTAAAATAACACATATCGTGCAGTCTGTAAAATAAGTAATTTTTTGATTATTGTAGTGCTACGTAGCGAAATAATTTCCTCGATACTTTATGAAAGCTACGTATATCTGCAGTATTGACAAGCAGTTGGCAGACTGAGGCGCTTGTTGATAGCAGATCTGTTATATAACTTCTAGGACAGGTGAACTTGCCGAAAGAGAAAACTTGCAGTGATAAGGAGCAAGTGCCAAGGAGCAAGTGAGTGAGGTAGTGGGTATCTTTGTAAATATACCAATTAAAAAACTTAATTTTTTTTAAATATACTAAATCGGCTCCAAAATTTCGAACGAAAGCCGACGTGTTTTTATAATCGTTTTCCAATTCAGCAGTACCTTTACAAATGTGTAATTTGATGTTATGGATTTTCTTGAGAGAACTCCCGTATTTATAAATTTTTTTATTTTTATGTAACTGTATCTTTCTGTCATCCATAACTTTATGAGTTGTTGGTTAATAGTGTATTTGGCTGTAGGTTTCATGGTTGATCCCAAAACGATGGCACACCTGTAACTATGAACGTGTAAATTTCGCTTTATGTTGTAGCTGCAGACTAAACATCAAGATGTTGTATACTCATCTGCGTTTTGCCATTGGTCAACAACCTGTCTGAAACGTCTCAAGGACGCTTTCAGCCAATAGCAAAGGTTCAACGATTGAGCAGTTTATTTCAAGTGAAGACAGTTACCAAATGAAATGACGAATTACGCTCCAGTAGATATAGGGCAGTAACGTCTAGGATGTAACTAAATACACATATATACGGCCAGTGGCTTTTCGCGTAAAAATCGGAGCACACAGTAGACTTCAATACTATATACACATCTCAGCTGTTGTTATACCTCCATTGGCTGCTGGTGCAGTGTCCGTCTTTAGCCAAGCCACTCAAGACTATGTAACGCCGAACATGAACCTTCGTGATTCGTGCGCAAACGGTTAACACGGGTCAGAGCATTTTTTAAGCCAATCAAATAAGCTGGACGACCCTACAGTGGTTTATACTGCATCTTATCTCGAAATATTTTCGCGAATTATCACCGCCCCTACTCATATACAGAATTTACGTTGTTCGAACAAGTGGCTTCAAAAGATCGAAAACCGAAATGCTATAAATATACATTTTTTCGTCCGATTTTCTGTGCACGTGACTATTCTGTGCGTCGGTCTGTATCGATATATACAAGACATCGATTAATGATGTAAAAATCGGCATGCGTATACCTTTGCCGCCGGCGAGCTGTCGACGAGGAACAGTAAACAGCTGAGCATCGGGAGACAATCTGGGCAACGCATGCGCATTGCGGGACTCACCTGCAACAAAACAATACCAGCATAGCGTTAAGGCCCTGCTACACTCTCACATTTCACCATTCAAATATATTTGACAATACTATTTGAAGACGAAATATGTTCATCAAATTTTTCCTTCTAAAACATTTAATCATATAACCTTGAATGCGTTTGAAAAAGTGCAAAAATTAAAAAAAAAAAATAAAAATTCACTTGGTTGATACAATCAGAATTTCAAAGTAATATAGCACTATTGTGTTTCCAAGCAGACCATCAACAGGAATAAATATAAATAATGCTGTGATTAATTTTCACTTCTTTACTAATTTCAAATTTTAATTATCAGAGATGTTTTCTACACGTTGAAATTTAATGTATCCTTGTTGTTAATATTATGTGCAACATCCAATTAAAATACCATTCTTTTTCTACACAGCTTCTACACAAATTAACTATCATCATTAACTATTTAGTTTCTAGAAATTTTCCGTTTTGAAAATTTTTTTTACGTCAATTTTTGTCGTGCACGATTCTGATTGATTGAGCCCGTCAAACATCGAATAAATTGTATAATCGGTGCAATATTAAAATGTTTGATGGAAACATATATGGCGGCGTTTATGATGTTTCGATGACGTCACGACTGTCCATCTCTTTGATTGAAATCACTTATTGGAAGCAGTATGCCGAGTAATTAAGAAGCTTCGTGTGGCACTGTAACCAGGAAATGGTAGTTTCTGCGGCAGATAGGTTATCTACGCCACTTAGAACTATTATGTCATCCGTTAAAACGTAGCATCAAGCTGCAGGCGTTTGTAACATTTAGCAACGCTTAAAATAAAATGACATTAGTAGAAACTAAAGAAGTTGCTTAAGTGAATATATAATATTTATATGCAATAGTTATACCATTTATATCCTGCAAGAGTTGTAGGTTAGTTGTTATACTTGTGAACTTAGAATTTTTCGTTTCGGGTTAAAATTTTGCTGAAGTATTAAATATTTTGTCTGTTTTAAATATATTTTTTTACTCCGTGGAATACCCACGTAAAGAAAATAAAAGAATTTTTTTTCATCTCTTTTTATTTTAAACGTAAATTACAGAAACCATACTAGGGAATTAACAGAGGACTTCCGCGAAATTAACAGGAAGTCCGTTTATGAAAATTTATGTGTCCGTAATTTTACGGAGAGTTTACGGACACCTATGGATAAATCTTCACCGGCACTTTTTCTTAAAATTATAGAAATTAATTAACAGTGTGGTCTTCAGCCTAGACTTCTCCGTTTTCTACATGCTCGGGCCACAACTTTTTATTCACTGGCTGCTTTCATGGTGGAGTAAACGTGAATGATGTAATATGAACCAATAGAACGGTGGAAGGCGAGAAAGCAGAGACAAACAGAATGAGCTTCCTATATTAATAGTTATGAGTGGCACCAGTTTAGTAGGTCTCGAATGACATTAAATGTGTACAGATTATAAATCTTTTACGTTTTGCTGCTATTGTACACGAATATTTAGCACGTCATGGTTTCGTCTGTACAAAATAATGAACTGCCACGAAGTTCCACCGAAGCTCGTTGTACGAGCATCAGGATTTATTAATAAGTGATGACATATCAGCCTGTAAGCCACTTCAGTTCCAAAATAATTTCAGAGTTCAAGTGTTGCCGAAATTTAATTTTTGGTATGCACTGTACCCACGTTGAAAGCGCTTTCCGCAAACAATGAGCAACGTACGCATGCTTTCTGNTTTCCGCAACCAATAAGCAACGTATGCATGATTTCTAATATCATTCACAGGTGAGTAGTGCTTAAAATTCAACATATTCGCAGAGATGATGGTTTATCGTGGGAAAAGTTGACTGTTTGCTAGGATTCAACGTACCGCACACATGTCCGACAGTTTTCTTACCTTATTGGCTGTCATTCATGTATGTAGCTACTACCCCATTTCACTGGGACAATGAGGATTCTGATACTATAAAGCAGAACGTTAGTGATTGGAAATTAAACAACTTAGCTGAGTCAGAACTTCGTTCACCAAATCATAAAATAATAAACTGGCTAGAGTGTTATAAAATATTTGTTGACTGAAAATATTTTCGCGATTTTCCATTATATATACTTATCAGATTTCTCACAACGAAAAAGCTGAAAACACCGGCCACTCCTTGTGTGTACAGTGCTGACCATAAATATACTTCATGTGTAACATGTTTTCGATCATAGACATGCCTGCTGAACGTTTTGTCTTCGTTATTAGTGACAAAGAATAATCACATCATTTTCCGACAGCAGACTGCACTCAAGCTAGCTACGTGTTACTTGTCTATGAGACAATAATTATGGCCGTTCCCAAGCCAGTGCCTGGGCAATGACCGGTCTGCCTTACATTAAGTCTATGGCCTATACATGTTCACACGTTCAGTCGCAAAGTCCTAAATCGAGAACATGTTGCACGTGAAGGAAATATACTATGCACCTTGTGGAATAGCTACCGTGTATTTTCACTGTCCTCAATGACGCTTTCAGCCAATAGCAAAGATTCAACGATTGAGCAGCCTATCTCTAGTGAAGACTGTTACCAAATTAAATGACGAATTACGCTCCAGTAGACATGGGGCAGTAACGTCTAGCATGCAACTAAATACTCATATATAGGGCCAGTGACTTTTCGCGTAAAAATCGGAGCACACAGTAGACTTCAATACTATATACGCATCTCAGCTGTTGTTATACCTCCATTGGCTGCTGGTGCCGTGTCCGTCTTTGGCCAAGCATCAAACATTCATAGACAGGTAACGACATCGAACACACCTCGCTTTTCATTGGTTGACAGAAACGCAAGTGCAGTGCTAACCTAAATATTACACGATTATAGCACTTGAGTTCGCGAAGGAGTGTGTGAAGAGATTTGGACGGCTCTTTACAGCGAGTACTTGAGAGCCGATATGGGTGATTGAAACTAGTACGGAGCTGTGTCGGAACGAAAGAGCGGGGGGAAACGGGAGATCCCCGAGAAAACCAACTGACAAGCGGCATTATCCGGCACGTTTCCTCACATGCGAAAATGTGGGAGTGACCCAGGAGGGTATCAAACCCGATTCGCCTTGGTGGGTGGCGAGCTGTCTAACCACTCAGCCACCGCTGCCCCTTTCGGGAAGGAATTTAACGTGTTGAGAAGTAACAGGACACGTACCACAACTAGCACGCTCCTCTCAACAGCAGCCATTGAAACCTCTTTTGGAATATTTAAGTCTTTAATCATATTACTGTACACTTCACTTCATTATATCTTGTGCCGTAATGAAATTTTGACATTTCAGCGAACGAAATAGGTCTATAAATAATACAGTAATCCGTATCAAAATATTGGCATAGACTGTTTACGGTTAATATCTACTTTTGCATTCAACATTTTAAACATATCGCTATCCCTATCTGTAGATATTTTAACTGTAAAACTAACTGGCATGCACCCAGTAAAGTTGGTAACAGTGAAAGTATTTCCATTTATTAATGTTGAATTAAGAGATTTCGGTAAATATGTGAGAGCAACGAAATTCCTTCTTATTCTTTCCACTATTTATGATTTAAATGAAAGAATGATAACATTTTAAATAATTTACTTTTCTTATAACTTTACAGTTTTAATTGAACGACGCACGACGAATAAACTGATTAGGCTCAAGAAAACGTAAATTTTACGTATGGCGGAAGAATACTCAATGTACAGTCAAATAAATCTTAAGCAAGGTTTTCGGTAGAGTTGAGTTTACCTTAAATAGTCTACAATAATATTTGTCGAGCATTATCCTTCTTTGATTTTTTCTGCTTTGGATTTCAAGTACCACTGAACTAAAATTACATTGTTTATGGTTAACTTATGTCCTGCGAACTCTGTAACCTCTTAACATATTATACCGAGTATGCTCGTTCACAAAAGACATGTTGCAAAATACGTGAAATCATAGTCGGTGCTGTATAAGATCAGTCACCAGAACCAATAAAAACAGCCTTTTTTTTGTCGGCAATACTTTTTTCTGCTGCTAGAACAACAAAGTTTTATTTTTGGTTCCTGCCGGTGCCGCAAACCAATAGAAATTNGCAATACTTTTTTCTGCTGCTAGAACAACAAAGTTTTATTTTTGGTTCCTGCCGGTGCCGCAAACCAATAGAAATTATTTTCATAGGTTCCATCATGTAGTTTATTACAAGGAATTTGTAAGAACTTCACAGATCCAAAATCTCCTCTTTTGCAACACCTGAAACGTAACTTTAATGCGTAAGTAAAGGGGTTACAAGATTTTAACAAAATTTTAAGTTTAATTTATTATTTGGGTGGGAGACGTTCTGTTCAGATGAAGAATCAGCGTTAAGGAAGACTTTGCGGCATTGCGGTATTTCGTAGGCAGGGGTTGGAAAAGAAATGTAAATTTNGAAGAATCAGCGTTAAGGAAGACTTTGCGGCATTGCGGTATTTCGTAGGCAGGGGTTGGAAAAGAAATGTAAATTTAGCTGGCAAATTGCCGAACCTTTATGCAGGACGTAAAGGAACCGAAAAAATCCTATTTTAGACAGGGACACCTCGCGCATCATTCGAAAGCACCGTACAATATGTCTTCGGTTATAAAACGGTAGTTAACNATTTTAGACAGGGACACCTCGCGCATCATTCGAAAGCACCGTACAATATGTCTTCGGTTATAAAACGGTAGTTAACGACAGATTGAAGGTTAACAATGTTGGTAGTGTGTGTCTAGGGACACCTGAAATTTACGAAATGATGTCCGCGCAGCTTGGCTAGATTTTAATATACCGTTGGCGTTATAGCAACTTTTATTTTGCTTGGCTGCGTATCATCGTACGGAAACATTATTTTTCTTCACTGGCCAATCGGAATGAGATGCGTAAAAAGTAAATCATCCAATCGCAGAAGTGTATCTGAGCTAAGAAATTGTTTACATACAAACAGTGGAAAAAATTGTTTTGCCAAAAGGGGCCGCAGTGGCTGAGTGGATAGCCCACTAGCTTTCCACCAAGCCAAACCAAGTTCAATCCCCGGACGAATCACTCCCGGATTTTCACATGTGGGAATCATGACGGTGGATTCCGCTGGTCGGCGGATTTTTCCGGGTATCTCCCGTTTCCCCCGCCCTTTCATTCGGGCGCTGCTCCATTCTCTCAACAATCACCCTCATCGGCTGTCAAGACCTTACTGTTATGTTAAGAGCCACCCAAATCTCTTCACTCACTCACTTTTCGCGAAAATAGGTGATCCTATGTATATTCCTTCGTGTTATTCTTCAAAATATTGTAAACTTGTTTNCACTCACTTTTCGCGAAAATAGGTGATCCTATGTATATTCCTTCGTGTTATTCTTCAAAATATTGTAAACTTGTTTGGACCTATATATGTGTGTATATACACCGAAGAGCAAAAAAAAAACTGGTGAAGGCATGCGTTTGCAAATAACAGAGGTATGGAACCAATCATAGTAACGCGATGCGGTCGACAGATAGATCGGTTACTGCTGCTACAATGACAGGTTATGAAGATATAAGCGAGTTTGAACGTGGTGTTATAGTCGGCGCACGAGAGATGGGACATAGCATCTCCGAGGTAGCGATAACATTTGGATGTTCGCGTACGACCATTTCACGAGTGTGCCGTGAATACCGGGAATCCGGTAAAACATCACATCTTCAACATCGCTGCGGCCGGAAAAAGATCGTGAAGGAACGGGACAAACGACAACTGAAGAAAATCATTAACGTGACCGACGTGGAAACTTTTCTCCTCGGCTCTGATCCGTCGTGGTGAGCATACATCACAGTTAAGGCACTGTTTAACATCGTTCAACCTATTTAGAAAGCAAACTATTACACACAGTTTTCAAATATAGCTTGTCTCTAAATATTTATGCAAATTATCTATCCCCATATTTTATATACACTTAAGAGCCAAAAAACTGGTACACCTGCCTAATGAACTTCTTACTGTTGCTCGAATACACAAAATATTGTGCAGTCTTACTTGTTGCTGAATGAATCTGCGAAATTTCCGCATTTCTATTAATTACAAATCATCATCAAGCTAGACTCTACAATCCTCTAAATACTATTGCCAATGTCACTTGCTCATTGGTTGCCGCCGCAGGCTTATCTCACTCTCCTGTTTAGCGCAGCCACACGGAATGAAGATACCCGAGTTCTGTCCATTAACTATTGGTCCTGCAGGGAGTTTTGTGTGAGTTGTTCCTTCAACATGAATAGTTGAAATGTAACACGGGCAACTTGCAAGACAGGGCGAATTTTCTGTGACAGAAGAAATCAAAATTAGGAGTGCGTCGCTTTATATCTGCTGCTTCACCGATGTTTGACACAGAAACGTGTATTAGGTGAATGGTTTTGAGTTGGTTTCCTTCGTGTTAAAATCCCGCTTCAGGACAAAACAATTTATATTGAAGATATTTAAATTTAATATATTTTGCTCAGACTACATAACGAAAATACGACGTATTGACTGTTTCAAGGAGTGTCTATTCAATTAATAGAAATTTCCTTTAGATTGCCCGAAAGTTTGTTTCAGAGAATAACCAAATATCTTTGATTCTCGAAAAAACCGCGACGATATTTTAATCTTTACATATCTGAAATATCAAGACTTTTGTGTGTTTGTGCGAGTTTCGACGTAGAAAGATAGTTTAATAAACTTTAAGCAAATACAATAGCTTTTGTTAATAAGTTCATTTTTTAACACACTGGCAAAAGTGCCTCAGGAATGTTCGCGGATTATCGTTGGCCAGGATTGTAATCGCGTACATCTAATCTCGTTGGCGGGAACAATCGCGGAATTGTCAGAAATCTCATTAGCCGCAATTGTTGCTTCGCCGTGTTATACTCGTGTCTACGTTAGTAACGTTTGAAGAAAGTTTGCACTGAAAGCCTAAGCACGTGCGCAGGACACGGATCTGCATGCCAGAGCTACAGAAAAGTCTGTTATGTTCTACTTATAACTGCAAGGGAATTTCCCGAGAGGTGAATTTCATAGAAAATTTGACGCGAGTAATGCATCTTTGTTTTTGACGTATAACAACATGGCGCTATTATTTTAGCAGCGAGATGAGGTATATTAGCGACGGTAAGTTCCGTAGGATAATGTTTGAGAACACTTCGGAAAATTATCACCTGTTGTCAGACGTAAAGTGCGAACACCTTTCGTAGTCTCCGAAATCTTCACTTGGAAGTGAGTCTGGCTACCAAAATTAATGTGAGAGTTGCGTGTGATATTCTATTACTAGAAAAATATCTTATTCATTTATATCTTGCAAACAACTTGCATACATAAATGGTAAACAGTCGGCGAATAACGTGGGGAAAAAACCAAACCAAAGTGAGTTCCGGTATTACGGGAACAGATTTCAGTTTCCGAAACGTAGTGAACAAACCTCTTAATGTGTAATCTTCCACAACTTTCTTCTGTTATTGTTACAGTTTGTAACTATGGCGTTTATATTTGTGCTGTTAAGTTTTAGGTGCTCCTTTTTCACACTTTGCATGGTTCCCACATGTGAAAATCAGGGAGTGACCCGGCCGGGTTTGAGCCTAGTTAATATAGGTTGGAGGCGAGTAGCCTAACCACTACACCACTTCGGCCCTCGTATGCAGGTCACTATGATAGTTTAAATATATTCAGGTAGGGACAGTGACATTTGTCGAAGATTTATTTTTAAAAGTGCTCACTTAATCTTGAGAATAATTAGTTGACAGTGCACCGCTGTGTACCTAGGTTGTGCAGCGCTGGTCGTGAGTTTCCAGCCACTCGACACAGACAGTCCTATGACCGAGAGCTGACAGACGAGCACAGAGAGTTGCTAACGCGTTGCTGTGCTCAAACACGCGCTCTACCGACACATACACACCGCTTCAGCTACGCGCGCTCTCACCAAATGCGTTGCTAGGGCTGCAACATTGTATACTTCCATGCGATATCGCTTTCCTTCTTTATCGTCTTTGTATAGTGTAAAGCACTCTACAAACTATTACACAATATCATCCATTTTTATAGACACAGAAAAATAGCAAAAAAATAATAATCACCCAACATATTTTCGATAGATTTGTAGATAGTTTATTTTTTTATGATAAAGTGATTATTTTTTTCACACAATTCCTTACTAGGCATTACCAACACAGCAGGGAACACAAAATGTGCCTTTTCAAAGATGGCAACTAACTGAAGGTTCATATTAGCAATCGGGCTTCCCTGGGGCAACAGCAGAATGTCGGCTAAACCTTTCACACCAGAAACATCATCACCAAGGTAATTTTCAGGACCACCGTTTCAAATAATCTCTAATAACACCGAAGGCATTTCGCCAGCTAAAGAAGAACTGCTACAATATCTATGTACTGGAGAGACACAGTAACAGTGAAATGCGCAGACCAAAAACAAATGGAACGGGTTTTGTTGTTGAAATTTCACATCATATGTACTGAAGTGCCATATTCATCCACCCAAATAATCAGGTCCTTTCCAAAGCGATAACGGAGAAAAAGGAGATCAAAATTCTCCCTATAGAAATTGCTAACTGCATCATTTCATCGCTATATAAACCACCTGATGCTGAATTCACTGCTAAGAAATAATCCAAATAACAGAATCATTAGCAGAGAGAGAGAGAGAGAGAGAGGTGATTTAGATTGCCATAACAACGTTTGGGGCTTTAAATATGAAGATGAGAGTGGGGCAGTAGTGCAAGAATGGTCAAAAATAAACCATCTTCTTCTAATTCGCTATGATAGAGGTAGAAACGAGGGTTCAATTAAGATCTCATATTTGGTAGAAGTATTACACTGAAGAGCCAAAAATACTGGTGCACCTGCCTAATATCGCGTAGGCCCACCCTGCCCTACCCAGCAAGCAGAAGTGCCGCAAGACGACGTGGCATGGACTCGACTAATGTCTGAAGATATGAAGGAGGCAATTCACACCATGAATCCTGCAGGGCAGTCCACAAATCTAATCTGCGCTAGTATGAGAAAGGGTTGCACGTCTGTCACGTTTAATGATTCTCGTAAGTCTTCGTTTGTCCCTTTTTTTGACGATCTTTTTCCGGCAGCAGCGATGACGAAGATGTGATGTTTTACCGGATTTCCGATATTCACAGTACACTCGTGAAATGGTCGTACGCGAACATACAAATTTTATCGCTACCTCGGAGATGCTTTGTCCAATCTGTCGTGCGCCGACTATAACACCACGTTCAATCTCACTTAAATCTTGATACCCTGCAATTGTAGTAGCAGTAACCGATCTAGCTGCTGACCGCATCTCGTTTCTCTGATTGGTTCCATACGTCTGTTACTTATATACGCACGTCTATATCAGTTTTTTTTGCTCTTCAGTGTATAAGTGTTGCTAGCATCTTATAACATAATGTCGCCATCTATATAAGAGCCTCTATGCAATGCCAAAAGTTTCTACACTACTGAAATGAATAGTGTGTTGTGGTTTCAGTATGGCGGATCAATCAGTTGGAGAGACGACGTCTAAATACGTGCAGCAGTAGCACCGTCCTCTGTTCGAACAGAAGTAGCAGCGAGCAAGGAAAGAAAGAAACTGGAACAGGAGAGTAGCCACATGCTTTATGGACATCAACTTCCTGTGCAATGACCCAAGTCCAGGAAGAGCTTCTTGTGAACATCAGAGGAACTCAAGATCCCAGCTGAGAAGGCCAGATTGAATGTTCTCTCTAGTTGTTAAAAAGTAACTGAGAGTTCACCACCTGGCAATTGCGAGGGAAGGTTGATATGTAAATCCTTGAACAGACTTAGATCAGGGAGTGGGAAGGTTCAAGGTGGACTTGTCAAGGTGGAGCTATGTTAAAGATGACGTCAAATGCGACTGCGGAGATGATCGGACTGTTGGACACATGTTCCGATGTCGACTGTGTCCAGCTTCACACACTGAAGGCAACCTGCTTCGAGCCTCTGATAGTGCGCTGTATGTGGTCAAAATTCTGGTCAAAGGTTGCATGTTTTATAGAGTGGATGTAGCTGTGCTTCAATCACTTTCCTGACATGAGATTAATAAACCAAAACAGTCTTATCTCCCTTTTTTTATTCGTAATTATTAATAATAAAATAATGTAAATTGTGATTGGAATTTAAGTAACGGTTTAATTTAAGTAAAATGAAGGGGATTTTATGTTTGCGCATTTATAAAACGCTTGTGATTCCTGGCATTTTTAGGAAAGGACCAAAGAATTCATACGTAGGGTGATTTTCA
>NQII01006033.1:65013-137498 GCA_002778355.1 Clitarchus hookeri | reverse complement strand
GAGATACATAAATACAGCGTCAGTCCATGCAGTCTGACAAACATTATGAAGGTGGTGATCGTATATATATTTCATTGTCTCACTCCTTTTCAATTTTGTAGTGCCCCCATGGTAGTGTATTAATACCATCTTTAAGAATAAATCTTTTGTCATCATCGGAACTTAATGCTTTTTTTCTCAACTCTATTGTAAACAGTTCATGTTTATTAGATCTTATGAGATTCATACTTTTGTACACCACTTCTTTTCCAAACAAGCACTTTTTGTAGTCATCAAAACTTATCTCATTCCTGACTACAGTATTTTTCACACCCTTTGCTCTTTTCTTTACATCACCTTCCACATTTAAGGCATACATTTTGGCTCTTAAACCAATAAATTCTTCCATTATTTTCCCATTACATTCATCTTTCATTTTGCCTATAATTTTCTTATTTATTTGAGGCATGTTATATCTATTATTTTTTGGATAATCACTTGTATCAAAATGATCGATCATTTCTTTCATGTCACTGTAGAAGTCTGGTGTTTTTATACAATATATGTATGAGTCAGTATCTTGATAGCACAGTTCAATATTTCCCCCATACTTTGGTTTCATCACATTATAGTGAAAATCGTACATTAAGGTCTTTGACAAGTCAAGAATGCTCATTCCAACATAAATTGGCTTGTTAAAACACAGCTTTGTTTTATTCATGTGAACTGCGACCAAAGAGTTAGTAAATATTGTTCTATCTTTAAAATGTGGTTTAGCCACTAATTTATCCACTTGCTTGCTGCTTGTGCACAACCGTATATCCACTCTGTTTCTAATGTTCTCCATTGTTTTGCCGAATACAGAGTTGTTCATTAGTTTATAGAAGTCTTTTTCAAAATCATTAGATGCCTTCGTTCGCATATTTGTGTTTAGATCAATATAGGACTTGAGCCAGTCTGATTGGTCAAACTCCAGAACTCTATGGATCTTCTTCAACTTCATTCCGAGGGACAGATATTGCTTAAGATTTACGTAGTGCAGTACATATCTTTCTTTGTCATATAGGGTAGTTAATAATTTAGGCATTTTCGAACCTTCAGGTATTCTGTTCTCTGGAGCCAGTGGTAGATCTTTGTGGAGGTCGTGTAGTTCATGCGGATACTCCAAATCAACTTCCAATATATAGCCTTTTGTGGCATCATCTCGAATTTTTGTCACATCTATTTTTGTATTTCTCCACTTAAACCCGCCGTAAGGTAAATACTGACTCATAGCCCATCCATATAAGTTATTGGCATCCAGGTATGCCAGATAAGAAGCTTCAACTGTGGCATCATAATCATTCATGTATTTATTATTTGCTTTGGCATACCTCTTGCAACATTGTGATATTCCACCACGAATACCTTTTTCAATCATCAAAATCATGTTGTAATCTGTTAGTAGTTGTAATTCTGTTTTAGCATGTTTGAGCATTGCATCCCACGCTAGCCCTGGTGCTGTGAAATACCATGCAGGATCTAGCTTATATGTTTTCAGACATACATCTCTAAAGTTTTCTATAATATCAGCCAATATCAATACATCTGTTTTATTATACAACTGAGTATACTCTCCTAAGGATTTGGTGTTGAAAGATTCCCACACCTTTATTGCAAACTCGTAGTCCTCATCTGAAATATCACATTTGTTGAGTTTGTTGTAAAATGCATTCTTATTAGGCAGTGTTGTCTCACTAAATTTTTCAGCACTATCCATGTAGTCATAGGGGTAAACACCTTTCCTTATAACAAGGTCTAGAAGTTCATTAGAAAATGCTTACTCATTTCCCGAAATTGACTTCTGGAAAGATTGCTAGAGAGCTTATCAATGCTGCTGGCCATAAATTTTAATGAATCAATAAATCTTATATTTACGCCCTCACATACATGTTTAGTGAAAGAAATATATTTTCCCTCATTGTTGGGAATTAGGTCAATTTTATTTTAATCGATGCCCAGCTCCTTTACAAATAAATGTGTGTCATATCCAGATAGATTGTGTATAAACACAGGAACAAAACATGGATTTATATAGGATAAGTTACAATCTTTGTGTGCGGCTCCTCTAAATTTACCTGTAAGGTGGCCATGGTCTCTCACAGAGTCTCCATCCAAAGTCTTTTCACATATATGACAATGGGTGGCTTATTTTTTTTATCTAGGAAAGAGTTATCACTGATAATGTTTAAAGAACAGAATGAGGTACAAATATAAAATAACAATTTTTTTCGTGGCCAACGCCCTTAAAGAGCACAACTTTCGTAGCCAGATTGTTAAGCACCCGCTAAAACGTGATGTGTTTTTTTTTCTATTGAGAACCACCTGACGTTGATCCGAAATATGACTCAGTTAGAGTAACACTTAAACAATTGTACGGAATTTTTACAGCAACGTAACATTCAGAGATTATTGTACATAGCACAGCTGTTCATGAACTGAAAGGTCTCACATTCAGCTAATCGAATTTCGTTTTTTTTTATCATATCTTGCTTACAAAAATAATAAATAAATAGTGGTTTTATTGTATATTATTAGTTTGATATACAATTGTCTTTTCTATAATACAACACATGAATTGAATAAATAATGCTTTACCATTCTTTAAAACATTAAAAAAAAAACAGTAGGTTCAAATTCGTAGAGCACACAATTCTGGAAATTAATGATTTTCTTTTTTAATATGTAGTTTTGGTTTGATCGAAAAATATATTTATGTTTTATGAACTCAGCGTTCCACGAAATAAATCAGAACAAATAAGTCACGATCATTTTATTTTAACGTATCGTGAGAATGCTTCTGAAATTTTCATCTTGGTAGTTTTGACAAACTTCTTTTAGCTTTAAACTTAATTATTGTTTTTTAAAGTTGCTTTAAATTTTGGCCTTTTTACCTCACGTTTCTTTGATATTATTAATAGCAATTTGAGCACTTCAATAGTGTTTTTTTTTACAAACGTACTAGAATTCATACACTAGAAAATTACTGCTACTATCACATTCTGGTAATGTTTTATCATATCCGCCCTGAAAATATTTTATTGGGAAAATTTAACCAAATCCAATATTACGTGGTCTCGAGTAAACCGTGCTTCTCACTATGTCAGTGTTGAAAATTTAATGTGCAAAACACTGCAAAGTACGAAATACTGGTGCATAAAATTACTATTTGCCCCCAAGTTTTTTTTAATATATCTAAATTATTGAAAAAATATAATAATGACGTGTGTATTTAAATTGTTCGTTTTATCTCACATTAGAACATGTGAAAATTATTCATTTACATGTGACAAAGTGTGAAGTTAATGTCAGTATCCAAGATGTTGCAGTGAATTCGACCTTTCACCTAATTCGACCTTTCACCTAATTCTCCAATGGTTATCCGGTTACAGCATAAAAACTACGAATAAAAGAGTGTTTTGAGTCTAGCTGTTTGCCAAATTATATCAGTGAAAATTGTCTAGTGACATTTCGCGAGAATTTGGTTTAGGCAAATACATGTTAATGATATTTGTAGTTTTGGCATTCCTCTTAAAGATAGATAGATAGATATCACCGGGGATATTTTTAGGCAGGAAAAATAAGTTCTTTTTTGTTATCGAAGTATTATGTAACATTAAGCATAGCCTGTTTAATGAAAATTTCAGAAAACTTTTTAATTAAATATAAACTTCCTGAAAAACAAAAATGGCTACTTTTGTGGTGATAGAGATCTTGATAGTATAATTTCTCACACTTAATTTTTGTTTCAGGTTTATATTCAAAATTTCCAAAAACCGAATCTCATTCGTGTGTATTCCCGTACACAAAATTGTCACTTCTTTCAAACCAGGCAACAGCTTTAAGAGTTTCCAATATTCACGTGCGCTTTCCTTTAATGTTCGCAACTAAGAACAGTTCTTCAGTTATGCCAATGTGCGTCTAATAAAATCCATAAACGCCTGGAGCACACGAAAGTGATGCGACGCCCATCGGCGCCTCTCAGACTATTTGTTTATGGAGTTTCGAGACACTTTGCCGGGAACTTTAATAGTTCTCTACGAATTTTCCTCGGCGTGGAGTTGATGAATGTATGCATGTGGAAAATACATGAATTCATCGAATGTAAAGTGGTTTTTGACAGGGTGTGCGCGCCCCTCCATTCGCCCTTCTGACAAGCGAGGAAGGACAAGGCGCAAAGGAGAAGAGGAAAAGAGAGATTGGAAGCGAAAAGAAAGTGAAATGGTTAGGGAACGAGAACGTAGATGGAGGTCGACGGAGAAAAGATAGCCATTTCATAATGTCTTCTTCTGGGGAAACAATTTCCATTCTGAAAACACTTTAAATCAACGCATTAGTTCCTTTTCTCTTATTTTAGAATTTTTTTCTGAAAAAGAAGAATATTCCCTCGTTTGAAATTTTCATTTGAACATTCTTACTAGTCTCGTTGAGATTTATAAATATATATTTTTTTAGGACACTGATATTAACTTGGCAATGTATTATTTGGTTCTCAGAGTAAATATGATGTGCAGGAATGCCAGTTTCTATGGATAAGTTTTCGGCTTGATGCAATTTGAAGACTTTCCACAGAACTAAATGCAGTTAAAAGGTAAGAGAAAATTTTGAGTGCGGTCACCATCATACATAATGTTTTACAGGCAAATATGTTTCCGAAGTTCTAAACATCGTTTAAATAAAATGTTCCACTTATGTAACTATCGAATTTTTAAATAAATATCTATATTTCTGTATTTCTGGGAAAAAAAATTTTATACAAATAAATTATTGCAACAAGGACACGAAAACAGATTCAAAATTATTCTTAGAAAAGAATATAACTTAAAAAACAATATAATTTGGCGTGGTTATATGAAATAGAAAAGGGCCTAAGATATTTTACACCATACCAAGGGAAATTTTTTATTGTTTAAGGGGTGCATGGCACATACAATTGACGTGATGTGTCTTTACGTGGCCTGAAAAATTAAAAACAAAGAGAATTGTATTAAAAAAAACAATTTCAATACACAGCCTTTTTTTTACCGCCATTTAATTATCGAGCCTGTTTTCAGAGGATACATACCAGCAAAAAAACCGCTAATATGGAAAATTTTAGCTTTGCAATATACTTACGTAAATAAAATATAATTTACTTTCGTTAAAAAAGTGTATCACGCACTTCACGTTTTAAGTTCCTGTATTTCAAATCACTATAAAAACAATACATTCCCTGCTCTTGAGTTTCATTAAATTCTTTTTTATTTTCGGCATCTTTTGGCTCCACAGAGTAAAGCACAAAGTTGTCTCATTCTTTATATAAAAACGACGTGTTTACTGCTTCGTTATAATATGATGTGAGTACATGTAATTGAAAATATATAATGTTTACTGTACAAGTTAGCAAATAGCGCTACATAATATTGTAATATAAAGGGCTTATCAACGTCATCCATTGTTATGCCGGAAGGCTTATCAGGGGACAGCTACCCAACTTACTTATAATCTAATTTAAATAAACACCCTTGCCTTACCTGGGAGTCGAACCAACAATTTCCCGCGTCTCAGACCAGATTCCACTGATTATAAAAGATTTTTTTTATATACCTACCACAAAAATTATTAGTCAACTATCTACAACAGTATTTACCATTCACTGAATCCCTGAAAACATACATAATTCGAAATATGTATATAATGTGTTTTTCTGCTATAAAGGTTAGTGAATATTTAAAACCACATGAATTACTATACAAAGACACTGTGAAATTTGTAACATCATTAACACTAGAAAAGGTTGAAATAATGTGATACTTATAACGACCTATATGAGCATATATATTTATAAACTCATACCTCGATATATTTTTCCTGTCTTCTCGAAGATTTTCCATTGCTTTGAAATGTCGGGTGCGCTCCTAATACCCACTTTTATCAGAAACAAAATTACTTATAGTGCAAAATATACGTACTTAGTTTGTTGCAAGTTCGGCTTTACTTGGATAACCGACAGAGATTTATTTACGGGCTTGAAAAATTAAATATACTTTACGATAACTACACGAAGCACTACAAACTCTTTAGTTTTGACTACTGCACCTAACATATCGCACTGTTGAGAGCCGGAAGTATTTACAAATCTTGCTATACTGCATTTAATATAAGTAGACTAGATGTTGATAGACAATGTAACCAACCTACACATTAATCCGTAAAAGCTCTGGCTTGCAAAGCATTGTATCATCTCATGAATTTTTGCGGGATGTATGTTTTATGTTGACGTTATTGATGATGATTGTGGAAGAATATAGTACTCAGAGGTAAATGTTGTATTTCAAAACTTAAAATATACTTACAATATTTGTGGTTTCAATTACGTTCTGTAAGTAATGTACAACTTGAATTTTTTGGTTTAGCAAATTTGTTTAAAAATATGTTTAGCAATTATGGCGGAGCATGCGCACAGTGGCGAACATTGAAACGTATGCAGTTTTTGTGGACGCCATTGTGTATGTGATATTTTTTATCACGTTTTGCGACTCCATTAAAGGTGTTTTAAGAATATATTGGTAATTAATAATTTTTGTATTTACTTTCATTAAGTATAGTTTGTTTTAGTGGTGCACTTTTAGCGCGTTCTCTTGCGTAAATGTAATATTATCGACACGTGTAAGGCTTGGTCCGCAATTTTTCCGTAGCGCCTTGAAGCGCCAACGTGTATTTCCCTTCCACAGTTTACTTGTTTCGGGAAATCGGTGAAGTGTAGTATTAACTGAACTGTTCTGCAAATTGTTTCGTATCAGTGGCAGACAAACAGACAAACGTGTCCGAAAATTGCCACATAACAACATGTGTTCACGAGTGGAAAATAGGAATTACGAACCGGAAGTCAGTGTGTTTTGTAAATAATGTATTTCGAAACGGTTATTGAAATGTTTGAAAACCACCATTTCAACGCCCTTTTGTAGTACGAAAATATGATGTTTATGATATGGAAAATCCAACTATTTTAAGGTTAACTACGCCAAAAATATTTACAAACATATGGAATATATTTTTTATTCGCATAGGTACCAACATCGATAATATTTTGAAGGGATTTCTTCTTTGATGTGGTTAAAACTTTACAGTTTATAATAATTTGAATGTTACTTCCTTGGAAACGGAATTTTTCCACTTAGCCAATGAAACAATATGTAATTTAAAATTATACTGTCCCATAAGAAGTGCTGCAAAACATTACCGTCTCATGGAAGACAAACTAAAGTCTCTCCCAATCATATTTGCTTGCAATAAAATAAACAGAGCCCCAGCAATACAACTTGATTATAACAAAAATTATGAAAGCTGGAACTGTAGCCTACATTGATCATAACATTTGTTTTCACAATTTTTTTTTCATGAATGGAACAGATGTGGCGGAAGGATACATACAATTTTGTGAACTTATATGAAATGTAGTATACCTATAATTACAGAATATGACATTTCGCTATATGGTCCCATAGCAGACTCTAGGGTACAAAAATATTTTGTTATTTCTCTTGTTTGACTTCTAGCTTAGTAACTGTTTAAGAAATCTTGCCCATTCGCCATTTCACTTCAATTTCTGGTGTCAAACTAGGCTGCAAATCTCTAAGTATTATATAGCTTCAGTTTGTTGATTGGCTGTTGTGTCAGTGCGTTGGAAGTTCAAACCTATAAATTGTAACACCTGACTCTATCTTTGTTTTCTTGAATGTTCTTCATTAGTTAAAAGTTAAGAGCACATTTTTTTTCTCCGCGAAAAGATTCCACGACTTGTTGAACTCCAAAACACTTTAATAGAGGTATCTTTGGCGATTGAATAATTTCAATTGTTAAATACACCAATTAGATTTATTCAGTATCGGGGTAACTTAATTATGACTGACCCAGTCACAGAGTAGATATGAACTGCAAAGAGATGAAATGGCGGGGCGATTACAATGACGAGGGCGTTGTTATACACGGCACCATTGTGAGCATCCTGTCGCAACAATACCTCTGAAGGAGACCACATGCAAGTTTGCAAAACTAAATAACCATAAAAGCGAGCCCGGGATGGAAGCACTAAATACCAACAATGAAATGCAGATAACAACAGAAAATATGGGTCCAGTGGACAACAGGTCTCTCGTGCCTAGATTCAACTAACTGTAAGTAGACTTCGCCACCAGCGCACGTTAATAGTTACAACACACACACGTGGAGGGGTGTGAAGTGTAGACTGGACTGTGAGGCAGCAGATCGTCGCAGTCGATGGGTGTCCAGGGGCTTGAACGGCGGACAGACGAGGAACCGGTTCAGATCCTCCAATTGGGCAGAGGGTCCTGAGTAAGAAACCAGGTGAGTTCCTCAGTAAGTCTTGTTCACTATACTTTTATAGAACCTTGCCTTTCATCCGTTCTTCTGCTGGCTGGGACCGCAGTGGTTGAGCGGTTAGACTGCTTGCCTCCCACCTTGGCATACCGCTTTCAATTCTTGGCAGGGTCATTCCCGGATATTCATAAGTGCGAATCATGCTGGAGGATGCTGCTGGTAGGCGGGTTTTTTCGGAGATCTCCCGATTCTCCCACCCTTTCATTCCGGCGTTACTCCATACTCACCTCACTTAACCCTAATCGGCTCTCAAGGCCTCGATGATGAGATATGCCAAATCTCTTCAGTCTCTCCTCTCACCCTGAGCAATTGTCAAAACGCTTCTATGGTTACGTGGAAAAAAAATAAAATTATATGGTTTGCAAACAATTACTTAGATATCCCCAGACTGAATCCCAACCAATGGAGAATCATCCGAAGCACGCAATAACCAACCAGGGACATGTCACGTTTACAGATCCTCCTGCAGCCAATAGTTAGAGACAGGAAAAGTGGAGTGAAAAGTGAAGCGGAAAGATTTGGACGGCTGTTAACCGCGAGGTCTTGCTAGTCGATGAAGGTAAGGCGAAGTGAGTATGAAGCAGCGCTGGAATAAAAGGGTTGGGAGAAACGGGAGGTCCCCGAGAAAACCCGCCGACCAGCGGCATCGTCCGGTACGATTCAGGGACAATACCATACAGTAATAATAATATATTGGACCCTCTTATCCAATATCCCTCCGGATCTTCTCATTCTCTGTATCTGTTTACTTGGATTATGATAGCCTTCATAATGAGTAGTAGGAGCTATTTCCCAGGCCACAGCTTTTGTGACATTTGCTATTATCTGTTACCTTGTAACTATGTCACGCATACTGATTCCTTTGCAGATAAGTCTTAATTATTTTTGCCATTATCTTATTCAAATATGCCACACTTGTGTTCCTGGGTGAGAATTTTCAACCACTGCCAGCACGAGTCCTTTCCCTCTGTGACCTGATGTCGGGGCAACCACTGACATGGGCTCGGAGGTCAGCCTGTGCTCCTCCTTCCTTTCTATGACACTTGTGGGTTTTCCAAGGTCCGGCCCGCCGGCATCCATGAGAGTCAACCTCAGCCTAGATCGACCCCACAGGCGCCGAGGCACCTCGCCTCTCGTCCGTTATCATAGTAGTGGGTTTCTCGCTTTGAAATCCTTGGTTTTGGGCCTTAGCGGTCTTACTGTAGAGGAGTGGACTAGCCCAGCTCTAATCAAGTCCATTACTACCGGCCGTAATTTAGCCCATAATGAAGGCCCCTTTCAGCCTCAGAGACTTGACATAGCGAACGCCCGGGTTAACCACGTTTGCTGACCCTCTCAACAGGAGAGTCACCCAGCGGTACCACGAGGAGGTGTGGGTCCCCATGAGCGAACAGAGGCTGTAGTATTGCGCCTAACTCACCCTTTCCGTAAGTATGTAGCAATTGGGCTCCGTTTCCAGGACTTAACGATTCAGGAGCATGAAATTTTCCCTTTTTAAACCTGTTGGCTAGACTCCACTGTCCTTTATATTTTTGAGCCTAAGCCTTCTGTTTATTGACTGACGCCCTAGCGTGTAGCCAGTTTTACTTCGGACCAGATGTTACGTGAATCAGAGCTTGTTACTTGAGGGTCTGTTGTTGGCCCAGACTTCACCTGGGCCTGTCTTATAAACTGTGTTCCAACTGCAAACATAAGAGAAACGTTCACATGTTTCAAGTTTAGCTTGGCCAAAAATTAGTTAGAGAAATTTTCAATTCCCTACACATAAGTACAGACCCTCCGATTTTCGCGGAAATATCTCCTACCATGTTAGATTTCTATGCACTACAGGGCACCAGCAGTTTTCTTTTGCTTATTGGTAATGTGTCTTCGTGAGGAGATGTTTTATAACTTGAGTGGCCAATCAGATTTACGTTACTCTGATTTTGTTACGTCTGTGATTCGTGATTCACGGCCCAGCAGCTGAGACGCATAACACGCAAAATATAAAATCACGGAAGAGGATATTAGCTAAACGGGTATGAAATACAACTGGTCATGAAATGTTTTGGCCAAAATGGGATGCCCCTACCCTTAAGTGACCGAACAAGTAAAGGAAATCGAAATTTCGCTTATCTCTGCTTAGTTCACGTGTCCGAGTGTGGAGTGTAGTGGACAGATGTGAGCGGCTCTTAACATAGAGTTCTTGAGAGCCGATGAGGGTAAAATTAGGTGAGTATGAAGCAGCGCCGGAATGCAAGTGTGGGGGAAACGGGAGATCCTCGAGAAAACCCGCCAACTAGCAGCATCGTCCGGTACGATTCCCACATGCGAAAATCAGGGAGCGACGCCGCCGGGAATCGAACCCGTTTCGCCTAGATTGGAGGCGTGTTTTCTGACCACTACAGCACCGCGGCCCCTCGCGTGCCTGAGGTTGTCGTCATGTGGGTGTCTGAGTGGATATTAGTTGGTAGCATGCAACCCTCATACCCTTCGCCGAAGCCCTCTTCAATCTGGAATACGTCCGCGTAACGGTATATTGTGTCGTTGCCTAATATTGTGTTGTTGCCTAAAGTAACTTAGTTTATAGGGAGGGCGGGTGGAGATGTAGGTTGTATTAAACTACCCCCGAGAGAGAGTTCCAAACTCCCGCCTCTAAATTGAGCCAATCAATTATGAAAGTCAGTGCAGGGTCCACGCTACATGGCGTAGGGTGATTGCTGGTCAGAGGACGTGAGAGAGGTGACTAAAGTTGACTTAAGTTCATGCAGGTATGGTGATCTCTGAGGAAGAAACTGCACCCTCCAAAGACCGTGACGATTCTTCGACGACCGTGAATGGAAAAGCTGTAAAACAGATGCTTATACCACGATCTCCACCCGTACACGCCTTCAAAATATAAACCTCATAATAAGTTTGGAGTTACATTGTTCTTTTGTGATCAACAGCGAGCGCACTAAAGCATTTAACATGCATGGAACAAGTTGAAAACAGCGGTTTATAATCGTCCACAACCTCCAGANAATATTGTGCAAAAAAGCAGTTTGTGTGGTAGGAGTTACATTGTTCTTTTGTGATCAATAGCGAGCGCACTAAAGCATTTAACATGCATGGAACAAGTTGAAAACAGCGGTTTATAATCGTCCACAACCTCCAGAAACACTTCCAGTTCTCACATGAGCTGCCCAGATTTAATGGGACCTCCTTCCGGAAGATGACATCAACACATTGTTTACAATCATGCTACGGCGTGTTAGGGGCCTGTACAATGCACGTGGGACATGCGGTACTAAACTGCAGTGGGAAGAGAGAAACTCTCTCTAGTCAGAGATACCATTAAGTTACTTTTGTGATTCTTCAGTGTTTGTTTGTCTGTGATATTGAAAAAAAAATTTTTTTTGTTAGCAACATTTTGAAGGTCAAGTTTTGTATCGGTACCGTTGGTAACGTCTGATATGCCTTATGTTTCGCATATTCCATAGTTTTTGCTTTCTTTCTGTATATTCTGAACTTTTCGTGAGGTGTTTAGCAACATGTGAAAACGCCGTTTGCCAATCAGGGCCTGGGAACTGTCAGTCAGCGTTTGATCTAAAAAATAATTTTTCGCAGCAGGGATTCACAAACCGGACACAAGGTTCATACTTATCCATTCTTTGTTACAAACTGGAAGTAGGGGTCCGACACTCTTGATACAAGCCTACTCCGTTGTTTAATGTGAGCGCGAAACTCTGATAACAGGTTCTGCACGATTCTGTGTTAGTAGCATCAGGGGAGTTGCTGATCCCATACCGAGGAGCCAGTTTTACCCTACAAAATGTAGCAAGGAATTTGGTTCTCGTTTCCTTGCAGACTTACAATAGGGATCTAAACGATAACGTTAATAATCTGTGATCCAGTAGCAAATGCAATAGACATGTATGCATGTTTCAAGTTCATCTCGCTCATTAATAAATTCGCGACCTATTCCGGTCACCTTATAAGGAAAATCATAAGCACGCCAGTGTTTGTAGTTTTTCGCACTAACTATTCATTCCTATGAAGCACTTTCAAGAGATATTAGATCATAACAAATCTGCAGCATTAAAAGTCTAATTAAATACAACCTTGTCAAGACGAAAGCGAATACTCAATGTGAAAGCAACAAACGAAATAATGGCAGCTCGCGAATTCACCTTGTCTAAAGTTTTATCGACTGGATGAAATTATAAATTTGTATATTAGAACAAGGAAAACTTATTGAGTTGAATATGAAGACAGACAGGGTTAGTAAGTTTTTCAGCGAAAATCCTTACACCCAGCAAGCTGTAGTATTTCACACGTTCAATAACAGTTTTATTGCCTTACCATCAGTTTCTAGTTGTACAAAAAGCTGTTTTGCCAGATTAAGTCACAACTGGGTGAACTCTAACAGACGAAGTCTATTATTCGCTAGTAATCAGGAAAGGTACGTAAATTTTGCGAATTCATCTGACACCAGCCTGAAGATGCTCAGCGATTTAGTATATTACGTTCACTGACTGGTCTACGTGACGGTGAAATGCGACTTTTGTTTTGCCTGGGTTGAGTACAGACGATCACGATAATTATTCCTGTTTTTACAAGCTTATAGTCGTGAAGCGTGTTTAGTCTTCAACGATAAAGTAATTTTTGTACCAGAGTAGAGCTGTATATGTTTACCTCGTTTGAGGCACAGAAGCAATGAAGCAGTAAGGGCGATATTGACATGCTCTTCAAGTGAGCTATCGGATTAATGCAGAATGCACTGAAAAGGCGTGCCGGCTTTTTATCGTGCTGCTTTTGACTACTGGACTTCAAGTGGTGACACTATATACGAGGGTTATTAGGAAAGTAAAGTCTGAATCACCGTAGCTAATCGAATGTCGCGCGAACATTGTAATGAGCATGCGTACCGAATCCCGGCATGCCTTGCTCGTCAAACGACGCCATTTGCATTGGTATTGTTGCAGTGTGCTGTTTACAGAGTCAGTTCAAAATTTTTAAAACAATTGATTAGCCCGCCGACTGTGAAATACGGTCAGTGATTCGGTTTTTGACAGCAAGGTACGTATCAGCAGCGGAAGTTCATCGACAGATAAGTCAGATGTATGGTCCCAATGCGATGAGTGACAGCAAAGTGCGTAAGTGGGTGAGAGCTTTCAAGGACGGACAGGAAAATGTCCATGATGAACCGCGATCAGGCCGACCATCAGTGATCACAGAAGATTTGGCAATGCCGTGTACGAAAAGATTCGTGAAGACCGACGATTCACAATTTCAACTTTAGCATTGGAATTTCAAAATGTGGGTAGAACAACTTTGCACAAAACTGTCTCTGAAAATTTGCAATTTCACAAATTGTGCGCACGTTGGGTTCTCAGGCTGCTTACTGAGGAACACCAAATGAGAAGAATGACTTGTGAGCTTGATTTTTTGGACCGATAAAATTAGGAAGGTGATGAATTTTTAGAGAAAATGAAAGGTGAAAGAAGCAGTTACAGACGGGTTATCCTCGCAGGCGGCAGACGTCTATGACTTAGGCATACAAAGTCTTGTAGAACGTTATGACAAATGTTTAAACAAATATGGAAACTATGAAGAAAAATAGAGAAACATGTAAAGAATTAAAAACAAAGTGTTTTGAAAAAATCTGTGATGGTTTATGTTTTATAAGAAATTGGACCTTACTTTACGAATAACCCTCGTACTTACCAATAGGCACATCGAATTTTCGTGATAAAAAGCACATTCCTTAGTTTTATTTCACAACACATCAGCTCAGTTCATCTGAAGTAAAATTGTTGTATAAACTACTAAGCCTCTAAGGAATCCACCGACGATTCATTGGATTTCAGTACCGAAATGACATCATTCACATTTGCCATTCGAATACAAAGACAAGCTACCAGTAACCTACCGAAAAGAGCAGGTGTACACGTAGCATTCGCAGATCTATTTTCAAGAAAATTCACAGTCGCAAAATTGTTTAAAAGCTTGATTCGGTGCTATATAGAGTTTTCGCAGACTTTCAAATAGTGTGTTTTAGATGAAGCGGTGTGACCAGCCCTTTCTTTAACTAAGCTGCAGGGCTTCGAGAAATAATTTGTAGTTTCCTTGACTTTCTGAAGTTTTCTTTCTTTCGCATCTTGAGGATGTGGTCTTTCCGTACAGCGGTAATTATGGAACGCACCAAAGATGTGCGCATTTCAAACACGCTGCAGCAGCAAGTTCCCGGTATGCAAAATACTTTAACTCAAGCGTACGAATCAAAATACCGTCTAAATACATTTTGAACAAGAAGTTTTCTATTGATTTATTTTCGCACGAATTCAATTGTATCTGGGGAACTTACAAAGGCCGTTTTTGAAACTGGGTGGGTGTTACATTTGGGTCGACGGCATTTCTCAGCCACGCCTTTAAGAGTTCCGCCGGCGACAGTGGCGACACTCCGGAGTTATAAAACCAGAGCCCGTGTACTTCCGTTGCCAAACACTTCTGGAGAGTAGCTGACAGGGGTAATTCCTTCCCCTTTCCCACCCCCTGGGGCCGCTAGGCCCGGAGCCAAACACGTTACTTAACTGCCTGCCGCGGCCAGGAATTACGGCTGCTGGAAGGCGCTAACGTCCTGGCTGAGGAACGACTCTTGCTACATTGCGCTCGGGCCATTCAAATGCTCGCGTCCTTCATTTACAGCAAGTGGCCATGCGGGGACAGAACTCGGCAGCAGAATACGCGGGTATACAGAAGCCCATTGTTACTCACTGCCGATGTGGCCTCTCTTGTAAGCTGTACTGTAAAATGGCAGCTGCCATTGAATATCTGGAAATGGATGGACGCGAACAGGGCAGTCGCTTAAACAGGTATTTTTGCCTGCATACTACGTAACATTTCTGATTTTAAATTTAAATTTATATAAAGTTATACATTTAAGAAATGATATCATCCGGCAGGTCAAGTTAGTTTACGTTTTCTCGAAGTTACTGAAGTTATGCAAATAAATACTTGCATAAATTGGATTTATCGATAATAAACGACCAAACAAATCTCCTCCGAACTACAGTTGTGAATGATAAAAAATTCAAAGATTTTTCTAGGTCGATGGGGAATCAAAAGTGTTTGGTATCTACGTGGGCGTTCAGGCAATTTTCAAAAGTGGAATTTCATTCGCTAAGCGTGTGGACTGCTGCGCTCGTACATTACACATAGTAATTAATGACAATGTTTAAAGTATTACTGAAATTAAAATCTTTTTCTACTACGCGTATTTTTCAGTTCTGTTTCTCGATGGGCCTTGCTAAATATGTAAATGTTTCGAGAAGGTTTGTCTTACTAGGTGGTGTAGCAGAAATCAAGCACTCGATGTACTTAATAGAGGTTATTTTTATGTTCTTATGACATAGATGTATTTAATTATAATTAGTAAAATCGTAGTGAATAGCTCTTAGCAAAAGCATTAATCAACGGTTTTGAACAATTTTTGACAGTAATTCTAACTGTATTGTAGACTTTTAGATCTACTTTCTGTATATACTATTTCAAAAAAATCTACAAAGTGTTGAAGAACACCTAGAATGTGCATTCAAAATTTATTATGTTCTTGACATTGAAGAACGATTTCCGGTCGAAGTGTTTAACTAAAACCTATACATAGTAAACACCCAGCTTAGTGAGAATTTCAAGGCTATAAATTAAGTTTGTACGAATTTACAATGCAAAAAAAAACCTTTTTTTTCTTAGTATTTTCAAATGATGAAGAATTTCTGGAATCAAGTAAACAATTAATTGAGAACTGCCCATCTGATATTACTCTTAGTCACTGTGCACAGTACACAAGCCACACTAAGACTACTGAATATTAGAGAGCTGGCAGACACTTCGCCGATCCGCGCTCAAGTGACTACCAGTTTCCTTGATAATATCTGTGCATGCCTGATTTTCTTTACGGTGTCAGTGGTCACTTCCCAAAACGAAAATCTTCAAGAAGTACATTAGAAGTAGCAAGAAAAAGAATCGCCTGAACTGCTTAGCAATAATCTCCGTTAAATAGATCAGAGAAAATAATTCTGTCTATGCGATCGCACAATTCGCAAGTGAAAATCCACGGGGGATACTAGTTCAGCATTTTTACATAAGCTTAATTTTTGATGCTTTGTTTTAGTAATACATATAATATTAAATGTAATGTATTTAGTATGAGAAATACTTTCTAATTGTGTAAATGTTAATGTATATGTTCAAAATTTTTTGTTAATAAAGTCATTTAGATTTGTATCGTATGGCCAAAAATGAATCTATCTTACAATTTATTACGGATAATGAATGATTTTCTAATAACTTTAATGTAAAAATAGTCAATTATTGTTATTTCTTGATATTTTATGAATTATTTCTAAAAACCGTGGGAAAATGTTTAATAACTTTAAATTATGGTAAGAAAATTGAGATGGAAAATCTTATTTGAAAAAGTAATAGTAAATTTACAAAGAACCGTAAAAAAAAAGTTGCTAAAATTTAATTACAACAAGTAGGTTTGGTCCTCCTCAGTGGATGAAGGGGTCAAAACTTCTCCACGGCGCTTATAACTTCGTGTAGCACCGATAAAAACGCAAGTATATTCGGCAATACACTTCGAGCAAGCATACAAGTTATATGTATTATTATATTTCCTTCCTCATTAATCGCATGTAAACACTTCATATCGTATTTACATGGAGTATGCAGAGAATTGTATACCTAGCGGTTATGGGGTGTATGAAAGTAAAGAATTTCCAAATATCTCGAATAGTAACAGTCGCACTATTTGCACAATTTAGATAGTCTTTAGGCATCTTCAAATGAGTTTGGCAGAACGCCTCAGGATTTTGTACTTGTCGTGCACTCGTGACCACATGGCATCCGCGCAGACTTTTCTGAGTTTATACGCTCTCAGAAACACCAGCTTTCGAGCAAGAGTGCTATCTTCACCTGTACTGTGTATATAAGCTGTGCCACCACTCACTGCGTTGACCGATTATTGTGATAGAATTTTAACTAAAGATATCATCCAGCGCATAGAGTTGCAATCACTGCCAGCACGAGTCCGAACTTAGTGTATTGGTTATCAGAGAGATTATCTGGTAAGGCATACCGATCGTTTCATGGTGTACCAAAATTTTCCCTGAAGGCTTGTTTGCTTTGCATCGAGTTTTCACTACCATGGCCAGTTTTGAATTTATTGACATTGGAATTGAGGCTTTGGGCCCATATGGTTTGGGTTACTAGTAGTCCAATTCTCAACATAGTGGTCTGACATAGGTGGTATAATACACTACTGCTCATACACACAAGACCGACATTTTCTTCCCCGGTAGCGACAATATTAAGTAGCAAGAGGGGGTGACTGCTGAAGTTCTCTGTTGTTTAAACTTAGTGCATGAGGGATGCAGGTGCCAAAGCCCCACTCGAGAAGCCAGAGAGTCGCCCTGGTGGAGAGAGATTATGTATGTCATTTCACGCGGATTGCTGAACACACATGTGGTTTACCACGTTCGGTTATTAGGTCATGGCATTGCCCTGACATATCAAACATGCAGTTGCCTTCATTGCAACTTTTGAGAATACAAGACCAACCCTCCATTCCCACATTAGAAAGGAGAAAGCCTCATATCGAGTGTAAGAGCCAAAGAACAAGTGACCTCTCCTTGGCCCTACAGGAGGCTGTAAATTTCTCAACGATTCCAGACTGAAAAGGGGATTTACAAGGGCTATTATCTGATTGAGCATTAAGAACGTTCTCAAAGTGGTGTGCGAACAGTAAACCAACGAATACTCCCACATCAAAATGGATTGCCACTCCTTTTCGCTTCTGTGTACTTGCAAGTTCTGTTGCTTGACCTTAGCTGTGAATATACAGGTTGTATCATAATTCCTATTACAAACATACAGGGTTATTATCATTCAAATAGTATATCAAGTTTTGATGAGCAATCCATGTCCGGAGAAGTACCATTTCGTCACAACAATAATAAGAAATAAAATGTCATACCTTACCTGAGCTGATCACTGTGGTGACCATGACGTTCGTTTCACACATTGTATCAGCGAAGCATTTTCACATTCACATGCTCAATAATACCTATGCTGAATGTCTTCTGCCTCAGCCATAAATCATGCAAGCAGATCTTCCTCTGATGCTACAATATTCTCTTAAACAAAACTCTTCGTGTGGTCTCACACAAAATATTCGAGACAAGATAATTTCATTGATAGTGTCGGCAATCAAACGGTACCTAAAACCTATCCACCTTTACCCGAACTTCTGGTCGAGGTGTTGTCGAACATGTCGAAAGTGTGTTGGTGCATGCACCATCATGTTGGAACCACATTTTGTGGCTGATTTTCAGTGGCACACCTTTCAAGGGGGGTACGAAAGAATGTACAGTATAACGACACGATAATCAATTATATTTACCCATACATTCTTTCCAAATAATTGTTGAAATATGTGGTAAGGTGTGACACGAGGGTATTATTTATCCCAAAAGTGGCGGTTTAGACTGTTGAAAACAGCTTCCTTGGTAAAATGTGCTTCATTGGCGGAAAGAAGGCGCCTTGAAAATTAGGGCATGTTCACACGACGATGTAGAAACCATGTGTAGAAGGTATAATCGGCTGAATCCATTGTGTGTACGATCTGTGGATGATAAGGGTGTGGTTACTGTTCATACAAAACACCCCAAACACTGCTGTGAGACTCATTCATTGCACATTCAGTGGCTCGAGTACCCATCCGTCTATGGGTTCTGTTCAACTCGATGACGTAACTCTATTTCAAAGTTGAGAGCGCAGCTCTTCCGTGGAGCACAACTCTTAGCAATTTATATTTGAACTTACGAGTTTCCCACAGCTGCTGTGTAAATCTGGAAAAAAGTGTGTGTAATGGAGCCACTTGTTGCGGAAAACGCTCCTGATACAGGCGTTGGGCAGCTCTATCATTACCTCCGTTGAACTTCGCCATAAATTAACAAAATTTCCGTGTTCTCGGCAAATGTGTATTCGGCCATCCTGTACTGTACCACATAAATCGCCGACTGAATGACGAGTGGAATGATGGTCAAAGCAGTATGTCAGATTGTATACAGGCAAAATATGGCATCATGTGAAGTCAGACACCACCCGTTGTCAATTTGGATTGCCTACTCTACGATGGGCGTTTTGAAATTTTGATTAATGTCATTATTGTAGAAACGAAAATTTTCCGGACTTGAGTTCCTCATAAAAACTTTATCTTCAATATACCCTCTACGACCCCTATAAGTGTGTAATAGGAGTTGTGACAAACTATGCACATGATATGCTTAAGGTATTGGGGCCTACAAACAAACACTTGGAGGTATTTTCGGACGAAGAAAATCAAAGGACCTGTTTACCCACAGCCAACTACATTAATACCAGTTCTGGATCAAGCAGATTTTATGCTGCAATAGGTTTTGTAATAATATCGGATTGTTCCAGTTAACCTGACGCTTTATTTGCTACAAACGAATAAATATAATTTATTCTAGAGTTAAATTTATAATGTTTACAGTATCCAAACCGATTATTTAAATTTACTTGTAAAATAACTTCGTGTAAGTACTAAATACACAAAAAATATGTTGTAACAACAAATATTAGTTCGGATGGGTAATTTGGATCAGATAAACTAATTCAGATGTTTGAAGCAACAGCAGATTAGTTTAGTTAACAAAATATTGTTAATTATAAACACATACTTTTCAAATAAATTGATTTGGTATCTGCAACAAAATCTTTTTCAACAGTGTGGTGGCAGTGTTCCATACATGTCTGATCAGAGTCGGTGCGGAACAATGGTAGACAGTCTCTAAAACTGGGCTGTTTCCTCGTGGTACTCCCATTTCGCGCATAACTACATTCAATCACCACTCCAAAAACATCTTGTCTGCCTTCATGGGCAGGAAGAACACCAAACTAAATGGGATGCTGGAACTTCCTGGAGGAAACTTCGAAAGCGTCGAGCCACTGCATATTCCGAAGTAAGAAACTTGAAACACTTGTGGCAAAAGAGATATCCGAAAACTTTATACAATGGGCGGTCTGAAGAATGTAATATTAAGACATGGCATATGAATATCAGTCAAAGCCTGATCAAGACATGGATGAAATTCGTCTGGGTTCTGATAAATAAACCAGACAATGTAATGTTTATATTCTCAGTAAAAGAGATATTTCAACACATTGTCTTCTCAGGGGGTACCTTCAGAAGAGAGAAGAAACTGCTGATACATCTGGTCAGCGAGACGAGGGACAGTTGAATACAGTGAAACAAGTATTTTATCTTAAGCGAATGAATGCTTAGACAGCTGAGTTAAAGGAACATTATGTCAATTATTGCACAGTACATACATGCAACATAATGAGAGAAAACAGTATTTATTTGCTGTCAAAACGGTACAAACTAAAGGTTATGTTGGGCAGTGTGCTAGTGGCACATGTCCTGCTTAAGGGAGAAGTTAAAAGCTCACACACAAACATGTGACAGAAAGCAATTTTTGAACATAGTATGGTCAAAACTTGTTTAAAATAAATTAACTTTGGAAGCTAGAAGTGGAGCCTAGAACTCAAAGAACACTGGTTATGCTACAACCTTGAAATTAAAAGCAAACAAGTGAACAGAACAATGAGCTACTGCAGAAGAATTGTAGATTCTTAGGCAGGAGGCCTGAAGATAAATAACATGTTTGGGATCTGGAAAGGCAGACTAATGATCGGGGCTGGTGACGATCAAGTGTTATAAAAGTTATGGAATATAACGGCAATCAAATAAGTGGGACAGCCCTTTGAAGCACCCTGGAAAAAAGGACCGAATATCATGATCTATGATATCCCTAGAAATTTGGACACAGGAGATGATTTGGTTAAATTGATTCATTGCCCAAAATTTTACAGAAACAGAAATTACTGTAGAAGAACTGCAGGTCTGCATTCCTGTCAGAATCAAAAGAAGAGAGAAATGCGAAGACTCTACATTTAGTCTTCGAATATTTCCCCTAAAGTGAGAAAGCACTTTATAGATCAATTTATATAACAAAAAGAGTATAAAAGAATTCCCCCAACTTTGAAGGTCTATAATATCAAAACCAAACAACCCACCACCTTGATTGACCAACCAAATGAACCGTGGAACCTTGAAGTTGGTTTACCATACGTTCATAAAAGTTCAATGTGACCACCATGAGCGGCGCGAACGACATCTACGCGATAGTAAAACTCGTTCCACGCTCTAGACAGCATGTCCGGTGTTACGGTTTGGATGGCGTTCGTGACTCTTGGTTTAAGGTGGTGAGGGGGTAGCGAGCTCGCATTCGAAACGTCAATGTGAAGCGGATGGTCTGATGTTTCCATTATGGTGCGCCACATCATTGCCACCTAGCTGTTCGCAGAACCTTAACGAGATGTTGCCGCAACGCTGGATTGGTCGAGGAGCAGCTGGTGACCAGGCTCTTCATCACTAGCCCCCAAGAAGCCCGGATCTTACACCGTGCGATTTTTTTTATTGGGATACATAATAGATTAAGTGTTTCGTCCACCATTGCCGGCTAACATTGAATGGTTGTAATGTTTTAGCTCGATGTCTGGTGAATCTCGTCTGTATGGTTGGATGTTTTGCTGGTATTGTCTAGTTGGTATGCTTTTTGCAAATGGATATTATTATATTTTCAAATAGGTTGTGTGGTGTGATAAGGTCTGCGAGTATCGATAGTTGGAACATTTTGGCTGGGATATTTGATTTTCTGATCTGATGGTATTGCTTATTAGTATGACATTTCGGTATGGTTGGTTCGTCGGGGAGAATATTCTAAATGGAGTGATGTGTTGAACTGCCTATGTGACAAGTATGACATGGTGGTATTGTTGTCAAGTATTTAGGTTCGAACATTTTTGTAGGAATGGTTGGTTGGAATGTTCTGACAATATAATCTATTGCTATTATTGATCTGGTGGTATAGCTGGTATGACTAGTTGATATGACCTATTGATATGAAATTTTTATTATGGCTGGTTCTTTTCTGAAGGTATGTACAGTGGGTAACGTGTGATGTTGATTCGGTGACGTAGTCAAGTTTTTACATGATATAATATTTTATGTTAATAGTTTCTAGGAGATAGCTGATGGTTTGTTTTTTCACAGAAGTTATATTATGGCAGTGATATTGTGTGATGGTTGATATACCTGGTCGTACGGTTGGATAATATTTTATTAATCGTGATTGGTTGGTGTAAATTCTAGTCAGCATATTTAAGCAAATTGATACTGACAAGTTCGATGGTCCACTGTAGAGTAAATTAAATTATGTTTTAAGCTGCAGGAAGATATTTAATTATTTTTAATTGGGAAAATTTTTCTCATTCTGATGAAGTGTAAGAGTTCTGAATTTTGTATTCATGTGAGCTTATACATAACCTGGTCGCTGTCAGTTTACTTGAAGTGATATTCTAAGAAGCACTCTAAAAGAGGTAGCACTGGTTTACTGCAACCGCAACCACTATCGCAACTGCAGCATGCACAATTAGCACTGCACACAACACAATTGGCACGGTAATTAGAACTGCGTTCGGTGAAATTAGCACCACACACACCACAAAAAGCACCGCATGCACGACAATAAGCACCGCATGCACCGCAATTAGCACTGCACTCGCCACAATTAGCACCATATGCACCACAATTAGCACTGCATGTACCACAATTAGCACTGGATGCACCACAATGAGTATGAATTTTATCTTGACTTTGGTAGGGTAGTTTATTTTCGGTTAGCTTTGATTTTTCTGAGCTTTTGTAGGGTCGATTTTGTAAGTTTGACAGATTGTAGGAATGCTGTGTGTTATGGATCTACCTTAAACGTTGCATAGGTGTTATGTATATGTATGGCCGAGTTTTTCCTTGGATTATAGGTAATGGATAGTTTGTATGACTGAGTTTTTCTTAGGTTACAGTGAATGGTATTGTAGTTCGGTATGATGTGAGACATGTCAGGATAGATTTGCTTAGTGAAGGTATTTTTTATTTCGTATATGGTAGGTTAACTATTAATTTGGCAGTGTGTTGCATGTTTGATGTTTTTCTCAGCCCTGTAAGCTATGTATGGTCGGGTATGATATTTTTAAGGGCTGTGTTAAGTCCACCTTATTAGAGTATGCTTAAAGGATGGTGTATGCCGATAAGACTAAAAGAATGTGGGAATAATTTTGAATTATAAATGGGGATGTTAGCAAACGTAACATGATAGCGTACATCAAGGTGGATTGAAAGAGCATAATAAAATATAATACAAGATGGTGGGGTGGAGCGAATCCGACTATGCTGAGATGGAATGATAGGGCATGATAAAATAACCTACTAGATCCGAGGGGTGGAGCGAAGGTGCCAAAGATAGAATGATAAAGCAGGAGAAAATAAAATCCGAGATTGTGGTTTGTGGGGACCGGGTAAATAGCAGGCAACCAAGGTGAGATGGAATGACAGAGCATGATGTCAAGATTGTGGTGTGGGGCGAAGTCGGCTGAGGGGAGGTGGAATGAGAGACCATGAGGTGAAACATAGGTACTTAAGGAAAATGGAATCCAAGATGGCTGATATGGAACGATAGAGCGGGAGAAAATATAAATCCTTGTTGACTGTCGAACGAAGGCAAATAATTTGGAAGCGATATGGTGGTTGGAGCCGTAGTATGGACCCTCTTCCTGTAAAAAGAGGTGGTTTCGAGGGTAAATGAGTCTTTTTGAGGGAGAAAAGCGTTCCTCCCGAATTTAATGAAAAGGTCCTTTGGGGGATGGTTTTTGCACATTGAGGAATCAGTTCTTTTTTGAAGAAAAAACCGGAATTTTTGAGGGGAAAAAAAGAAATTTTTAGGGGAAAAGGTAATTTACGGGGAAATTTTAGGCATTTTGAGTTATTTTGAGGGGAAAGGGAAATTCTGATAGAAAAAAAAGGAAAAACTAAATGGCGGTTGATCGGATCTGCAGGTCCGGACCCTGGATCCTATCCCCGAATCGGCCAAACCTTTCTACTCCGGTTTTCTCGCCAAATGTGTATTCGACCTTCCTGTACTGTACCACATACATTAAAANGCCAAACCTTTCTACTCCGGTTTTCTCGCCAAATGTGTATTCGACCTTCCTGTACTGTACCACATACATTAAAAACTGAATTACAAGTTATTTCTATTACTGTTTTTAACTGTGCACTCTTTCGAATTTATGAAAAGTTTTTTTTCCTTTCACTTAAATTTTAGTATTTAAAAAAATACAAATGAAACTGTATTTTTTTTAAGGGCGGCTCTAAGTGTTATATGACGTTAATCTTCTTTACTAAAGTGTTCTCTGAAAATAAATATTTTCGAATTTTCTGCTGTCGTAAATGCACTTACGCGCTTTCAGTGCTGAGGTACTATTGTCATGTATGTTGCTGATTTTTTTTTGGACTGCTTTCTGCCACTGGTTTCTACCTTCCTAAACAACGCTCCAAAAGTAGCCCTGCTGTGATTTCTTTTGATCGTTTTAGATGACTGCAAGGAGTTTGTTTTGATAATAAAGAGGGAGCTTTTTCTAGCGTGATTCCAAAGAACATTTCCAACAATAACTGAAGTTTTTGTTACCAACCGGTTCTCCTACTTTCGTACTTTGCTCTTCGTCACGAACTTTTTCAATCTTTCTATTTTCTCAACATTTGGTTTTCCTCAGACATAGATTCTGGTATCCCTCTCGAAATGCGCTAGAATAACTTTTTTCTTCACGAATGCTCGAATCCGTTATTACTTGCTTCAAAGAGCACAAACTCTTTAACAATGTAACGAGAAATATTTTACTTTCGCATATAATACGAAAACACTTGTTATTGTGTCTGCAGTCTGAAGAAAAAATATGTATACCAGCAACAGTATCAAATATTAATGTTCGAAAATTTCTCAATATAACCTACTAGTGGCGTCGTGTCTTATTAAATATTTTAACAGACTAAGACCCATTACTGTGGATGCCATTTTGCTGTCTAAATTACGTCGCATTTTAAACAAGAATTTCTGACAGGACCATAACCTTATATTTATGCATGACATATTAAGGTACATGGCTTATATTATGTTTAAAAACGAAAAGCACTACANGACCATAACCTTATATTTATGCATGACATATTAAGGTACATGGCTTATATTATGTTTAAAAACGAAAAGCACTACAGTTCTATTAATTTGTACGCAAACTTATATTTTTAATTTTTTGTCGGTGTAAAATACTAATTTATTCAATGTTATGACTTTCATTCTTTCACGCTGAAGACATGTCGTAATGTGGAAATGAAGACACTATTACTGAAACGCCAGTAGAGGAACTGTCATCAGCTAAATACGCATTTTTTTACTCACAGACATGTGGAAAGACGTGCAGAATATTGCTATACCCATGAACAAGTTATTGAAATCGATGAGCTCAGGTTAGCATTATGAAAACGCCCAACACATAAAATTAACTTACAAAACATATAAGTAACTTGTTATGCTCGAATATTTGCGTTTTGAAAGTAATTTAACTTCTAAGATTTGCCAGTACTGTCATAAAATATTTATTTTCTTAATCTCGTTCATGTTTTTTTTTTCAAACAATATGTGTTTATAAAACTGAATTAAAATTTTTCTATTTTTTTTTTTTGTTACTGGCGTACTTGGCAAGAAATAATGGGGATGAATTGGTTACAAAGAACGTAAAATAAGAGGGTTGATGATATATGAATTTGTGGTACACGTGGACAACCTCTTGCGCGATAAAATGTTATGCGCATCATGGCATAATTTATGTCGTTTAAAGAGAATATGTACATAAACTAACCGTCAGTTAAGTTGATACGCAAAGCGGGGTTTGAAGAGAATAAAACTCACGCAATATTCCGTACATAAACAAATTAAACAAGGCGAAAAATATAACTTAATAAATTCGACTAAACGAATTACCCTACTGAACCTAGTAACCGAATAAAAAAAACTGTTATCTGGAACAACACGATGTTTAGAAGAACTTCGTTTTAAAATTATTCCTTACAGAAGACACGTTTTACAGAATATAGTTATGTTTTTGTAATACTTTGAACGCATTATGTATATACTAGCTGTGCCCGTGGCTCTACTCGAGTGGACTACATAATTATTGTTTATGTTTTTTTCGTTAAACAGTTCTAATTACTTTTTTTTCTTTGATAAATATTAAGTTTTTAATGGGGAAACAACATCTTGAATTTCTCGTATTTATTTATTGAGAAATTCAATAGTAAAAACGCTTATTAGTATTTCTCTGCTATAGATAGATGTTATGATACCGCGGAGATTTTTTCTAGGTCTTTTTATTATACACAATTCTTTACTACAAGATATTGTTCCATCTGTAACGGTTTTAACAGCGTATTGCGAGAGAGCGCGCTGGCGGCAAACATTTTCCGACTTGATTCACTATTATCGTCACTGCTTGTCCCTTATGTTACTTTACGTAACAAAATATATACTAAAACCTGGCTAAAGAACATAGCTATGAATTAAAAAAAAAAACGTAAATCGCATAAGTGGTTCTCGGGTGATAAGCGTACTAACAGACAGAGAGACGTTGAGTATACATACATCGCACCTGTAGTGGCGTACATTGGGCTGCAGGTTCTCACAATTTTTAACTGGCCATACTGCAGGCTGTAGGAATTTTTTCAGTCCCTCGTGAGTTTCTGAAATTTAGTTTCAGCTAATTACTATAAGAAATTGCAGTTTATATAAATAAAATTAGAAACTTTGGTATTTGGTGTTTCAAGAACTTGTACCGTAAGCACCTCAAGTTTGTCAACATATTTCGTCCGAATAAAAGAATGTGTATTTTGGGATGTCAGAGGTAAAAAAGCACGTCCATTGCCGCGAACAGTGTGAGGTTGACAGTTTCCCACAATGAGAGAACCGGTGTTTGAGACGTGTGCAGAATACAACATGTATCTACCTCGCCTTCAGTCTGTGGTGCTCTCCCACTCCTTCCAACCATTGCGCATTCCGTATCCACTCGATCCTCTTGTCACATAATTAGCTTATACCGCAAACTCCAGCCGCACACACCAGCCAAACTGTCTCACTGGCCAACAACATGTCGGAACGCCGTTCGCCAATCAGCTCTCGTGAACGTTCTCGCCAGCCGGCAGCCCAGCAAATAGAAAATGTTTCTCGACAGGCGGTAGCCAGTCAGGAACCAAGGCTCGACACAGAACCTCGCGAAGACAAGCGGCTGATTGCTTCGCCAACCTCAACTGAGTATTGCTCTACTCTTGGAAGAGGACCTACGAGTTATGCTTTGAAAAATCATCGTCAGCCGGGTGTTTATAGCGAATTATCACAAATAATTTTCAATATTTACATCTTCATTAAAATTTAGTGTTGGCATACGAAGAAATTAAATATTTTCTCTTTGTGTTTTATTTGCATTAGTGTATGAATTGAAATAATGGTTACCAACAAAATTTAGTTTCCGAAGATTCCAAAGGGTTGGTGCAAAATTAATTAATGATCATTATATTAAAAATAAGGTTCACGTTTAGAATTGCCTGAGAATTTTTAACATTGTTGAAAGAAGGAAAAAAACCAACCATCAATACGCTTTAATTTATAGTGTATAATATAGTACTCGTTAATCAAGAAAAAAGACAATCAGTGTTAAACAACATGCCAAATTGCAGAAGTTAACAATAACTATACATTAATAGCAGCTGAATGTAAATAATAGCACACGAATTTCTGCTACGCGTAACCTTTTAATATAAACAAATAAGAATTTTCATTGTCTTCATTAGTTTATGTAATTTATTTGGTAATAAAACGACAGTGTCCTTGTAAATCCCGTTTCACGAAATGTGCATTTATGTCTGTACTCGCAGTAAGAACTATTATTAATATAATTATTTAGCAGTGTCTTCTGAAATTAAAATACGAAAGGCGAGACGAGGGAAAATTAAAATGTGCCTCAACTCACGTAAAGATTGAATCCCGTAACAAAAATTATTCATAAAAATCCACGGCAGCAAACCACATTTTATCTGGCAATAAAAATCGTGATGTGGCGAAAATGATAATATAAATACGCAGATAGAATAATCTATCTACTTAAGTCAGGTGCAATCGTCCACTGTAGAAAATTGAGGATCTTTTCTTTGCTTGATTGATATTCTGTATAACAGCCATATCGCACTGCGATAGAACATAAACTATCACGAGAAAACACGTGCAGACCGAGAAAAATCAGCCAAGAAACGTAATTTACGTAGGTAAATGTAAGTTTAGAAACTTATGCTGCTGCGAAGAATTTACAGAGGTGAGGTTTCGGTGACTCTTAACATTGGGATCTTGAGTGAGTGAGTGAAGAGATTTGGACGGCTCTAAACAGCGAGGTCTTGAGAGCCGATGAGGGCGATTGAGGGGATTATGGAGCAACGCCGGAACGAAAGGGCGAGCTAAAGGGAGATTCCCGAGTAAACCCGCCCACCAGCGGCATCGTGCGGCACGTTTCCCACATGCAAAAATCCGTTAGCGACCCGGACAGGAATCGAACCCGGTTTGCCTTGTTGGGAGGCGAGCAGGTTGGGATATTGAGAGGCCATGAGTGTGAAGTGAGGTGAGTATGGAGCAGTGCCGGAATACAAGAGCGGAATAAGAGCGGAATAAACGAGAGATCCCCGAGGAAACCCGCCGACGAGAGACATCAACCGGCATGATTCCGAAATATTTACAGGTACGAGAAAACTTTAATCTATGCGAGCGGGATACTTCCAACCTTCTTTGTAATGTGAAATTAAGGAAGCAGCAAAACAGGTGACTTTAGCACTATACTGGGCTATAAAACCGTTACGACGAACGTCGTGATAGCAATTATGCAGGAATTACGGCCACCACCTACTTAGCACTTGAACTACATTGCAGAACGTTTTAATTGTACCTACGTTTTTCCGAGAAACTATTGAACGTGCATCCAATGTGATAATTACGAAAAGAACACGCACTTCAGACAAGAGTTCTCGAGTGCTTTCAAAACGTCACCCCTATTGCAAACACCGTTTCAGAGCACTCCTACATAGCTAAAAAAAAACCGGCTTTTTCAAAGCGCTCTGTCTCATAATATTCATGTCAGATAGATACAAAAATACTCAAGGGCCCTGCATTGAACCTTGTCACAGACTTTTTGCCAATAAAATGATAGAGTTACCGCGGAAAGACTCATAGGTACACGCAGAACTACGAGAACACTGCACGCCAGTTCAGAGCCCTGCGATTAGGGACGATAGCGCACTTGATGCTCGTGGCAGAATATCCCTATCGCTCTTGCACTTATCAGCCTGAAGCGTGCAAATCAGTTATAGGTAGGTGGGCCCCTTAAGGAGCCTACCCGGAGCTTTATTCCGCGTTTGAAGCCGAGAAGCGTGGGAGCAATAAGGGCGACACTATCACTCGCTTCAAGTGCGCAATCGCCACTAAGCGCAATGCTCGGAACTGACGCGCAGTGTTCTAAGACACACTGCGTGTACGTTTGGAACTTTAAACAGTGACCTTACAGTTTTAATATTGGAAACACTGTTAGAAGGATTAGTGCAGGGCCCTGGATTAGTTTTGTAGGTATCTGATGTGTTTACTTTGAGATACGGCGCNGCGACACTATCACTCGCTTCAAGTGCGCAATCGCCACTAAGCGCAATGCTCGGAACTGACGCGCAGTGTTCTAAGAGACACTGCGTGTACGTTTGGAACTTTAAACAGTGACCTTACAGTTTTAATATTGGAAAAACTGTTAGAAGGATTAGTGCAGGGCCCTGGATTAGTTTTGTAGGTATCTGATGTGTTTACTTTGAGATACGGCGCTTCGAAAAAGCCGTTTATAACCATTTAGGAATTTTCTGAAACCGTTTTTTTTAGCGTGCGTGTTATTTTGAAAGCATTCAACAGCCCTTGTCTGATGTGTGTGCTCCTTTGTAGATCAGAACGTGGGTCGTAAGGTCAATAGTTCAGTGTAAAAACGTGTATTTCAAACACACTGCAACACATTTCAAGAACCAGATAGGCAGGAAAGCATGAGTTCACACTTTTATCCCAACATGAGAGGGAATAAAATATCTACGCAGAAGGTTGCAGAGTTATACATTTTGAATACTCTCTTCCTTCCCCAATGACGTATATTCTGCCGGGGGAAATAAACATATAACGACCACACTCACGAGTAAACTGCGGGAAACCCTGTTACACACTGTTACACACGTTGCGTGACGGTAGTTGCAAAATTACGTTTTAGTAGCTGTTGTGTTAACTAAGGAACATCAAGATGCGGCCACAGAATAACTAATCCAAGCCGAGAAACAGTGGCTTAAATCGCGAACTCTTAACCCCACACACCAGTAAAGTTGCGTCACCGGCCAAAAACATGGCAGAACTCCGTTCTTCAATAAGCACCTTGTAACCTACTTAGCAGCAACCCAGCAAGCAGGAACCTTTTGCAGTATGAAGTAGCTATTAAGTTACAAGGTCCTGTTCCAAGAGCCTTGTGTAGACAATCAGAAAATGGGCACACTCACTCCACAGTAACAGCCTCGTAATTTCACCTGTGTGTACTTATGTATTGTGTGAAGAGTGAGTGAAGAGAATTGGGTGGCTCTTAACAGTGAGGTCTTGATAGCCGATGAGGGTGAAGCGAGGTGAATATAGAGCAGCGCCGGAATGAAGGGGTAGCGGAAACGGGAGATCCCCGAGAAAACCCGCCGACAGGCGGCATCGCCCGGCAAGAATCTCACATGCGAAAACTCGGAGGTGACCCGCCATGAATCAAACTCGGTTCGTCTAGGTGGGAGACAAGTATTCTGACCAATAAACCACCGTGGCACCTACGTAATATAGTATAGTAAAGAATAAACACCATCATTACTTCAATTTTGTATGAAAGTGACAAATTTTACATCTCATACATATGCGGGATTAATTAAATACATTAGGTAAATTTACGAGTATATATTATGAACATTCTCACACAAATCTCACGTTTCAAGTGACACAGTTTCAATGTAGATCTGACATGCTTGCTTGTTATTTCACACCTACCTGAAGTCTGTGACAGNTGCTTGCTTGTTATTTCACACCTACCTGAAGTCTGTGACAGTTTTTACAGGCAAACCCAGCGACACTACCGCAGTCACGGATTCCAGCAGGCTACAAATACATTTGACGTACCATACATTTGAGTAGCTGAACGCTTGAATGATATTTCTCGTCGAGTTCGTATTGCGATGAAAGTGGCCCCGCTTCTTAAACTTCCCTCCAACGTCCCAGTTACTCGGAAACGCACGCGCGCCGGTTTGCTAATCCATTACGCCAGTTCGTTATTGCCTCTTTCTTTCGCTGCTCGGNTACTCGGAAACGCACGCGCGCCGGTTTGCTAATCCATTACGCCAGTTCGTTATTGCCTCTTTCTTTCGCTGCTCGGGCTGAGTCAAACGCCAAGGAGCCATGACTCAACGGCAGAACGAATCTCGCTGACGTGCAGGAGGGCTGGGTCGGGAGGTGGTAATTAATTCTAATGAGTATCTCGCCCCGGCGCTCGACGTCTTCTGTGTTCGCAGTCAGGGCATTAGCAGCTCCACGAGTGCAGTTTGCATGGCAAATATGGAGTTATTAAGTCGCTAATTACCTCCGAGGCAACAACTAACCTCTTCTCGCGGGAGAAAAGAAGGNTTACGAGTATATATTATGAACATTCTCACACAAATCTCACGTTTCAAGTGACACAGTTTCAATGTAGATCTGACATACTTGCTTGTTATTTCACACCTACCTGAAGTCTGCGACAGTTTTTACAGGCAAACCCAGCGACACTACCGCAGTCACGGATTCCAGCAGGCTACCAATACATTTGAAGTACCATACATTTGAGTAGCTGAACGCTTGAATGATATTTCTCGTCGAGTTCGTATTGCGATGCAAGTGGCCCGGCTTCTTAAACTCCCCTCCAACGTCCCAGTAACTCGGAAACGCACGCGCGCCGGTTTGCTAATCCATTACGCCAGTTCGTTATTGCCTCTTTCTTTCGCTGCTCGGGCTGAGTCAAACGCCAAGGAGCCATGACTCAACGGCAGAACGAATCTCGCTGACGTGCAGGAGGGCTGGGTCGGGAGGTGGTAATTAATTCTAATGAGTATCTCGCCCCGGCGCTCGACGTCTTCTGTGTTCGCAGTCAGGGCATTAGCAGCTCCACGAGTGCAGTTTGCATGGCAAATATGGAGTTATTAAGTCGCTAATTACCTCCGAGGCAACAACTAACCTCTTCTCGCGGGAGAAAAGAAGGGGAAGAATGAGTTATTGTTCATGCTGTCGCGAGGAAAAGAATAAGGAGCCTTCTGACGGTGTCGTTATTTCTCCGTGATGAAAACAAACTGGCAGTGTTCATCTTCACATTTTCACGAAGAATAAAAACTGAGGAAATAGAGTGAAAATAAGAGAAACTCGCGTAATATTTTCAAATTCCTTTGGTACACTAATTTCTCTGTTTGTCATTTAAATTTTGGTAAAATGACTTTGGTGTGATTAAGTTTAATCTCAATTTGTATATATGTTTATTAAAGTTCAAAGATAAATTTTATTCTTTATGGTAAAACTTTGCATTATTTTTCTTTCTTTTTTAATTACATAAAACTTCAAGTGCGGACGAGTGAAGAGATTTCGGCGGCTCTTTACATAGAGGTCGTTAGATCCAATGAGGGTGAAGCGAGGTTAGTATGAAGCAGTGACGGAATGAAGGGGCGGGGAAACTGGAGATCCCCGAGAAAACCCACCAACCAGCGGAATCGTCCGGCACAACTCCCACAACTCCCAAATACGAAAATCCGGGAGGGACCCCGCCGGGAATCGAACCGGGTTCGCTTAGGTTATAGGCAAGTAGTGTAACTACTGCGCAATAGCGGCCCCCTAACCCTTTAATGTCTGCACATATTTACAGGCATTAAGGACAAATAATAAGCAGTTCTCCTATAGCCACCTCTTGAAGAACACCGGTTCTGTTGATATCTTATTTTTGCAGTCACCACAGTACTAGTAAACTGCCCAATAACAGTTAAGCTTACTGCACTGTACAACGTTTTTTTTTTTTGGCTTGATACAATCCGTTTTAGTTACAAGTTGATTTCACACCAATATAAGGTACTTTAGTGTCTAAAAGTAATGGTAGTCAGTGGTTTCTTTTCAGTGTTAAGAAAAAACATCATTCTAGAAAATTGTATTTATCGGGCTGTAATTTTCTTGTTAGTTTCTGTAAAACAACACCGGAACAGTTAATCAATATGGCCTTTTAATTATGTTTCGTTTTAAAAAAACAATTCGTTTGTAACCGAGCACGCTTATTGTAAGGTACAACGTTCGTTACTGGCTTGCCATCATCCACATGGGTGGCGAGATGACTTTGGTCAAATAAAATATACGTTACTGTGGGAAAGAAATTGGAATCAGTCGAGTCATTTTAAGAGTTTGTTTGTTTTAAATATTATATCGTCCGAAAAATTTGCAGTTACTGAACTTATTGTTCTTTGCAGTTCAGTATGAAAACTTTCCGTTGTAGATTTACAAGCGTTATATAAGCAAGAAGTGAGTCTCATTTATCCTTCTCTGAATAAATGACACTTCTGTTAACTTCTGTATTCCCAGTTACCAGCGTGATAATAATTTACATTTCACCCGACACGTTAATTTTACTATACACGATTCATTACCGGCCAACGATCAGCCAATATAATGCTCAATTAGCAGTTACCTGTTTAATGTCCTTTCATATACAGCATAACATACAATCCATCGCGCTCCTTCCAATAATATACATTTTTAGTGATACCCGGCTTGTTATTACGTCGAAAGGGAATTTCGTGAAAACTGGCTGCAACGTAATGTTACGGAACCAGAATCTTGAAAAGATACGGACGCTGTGATGTGACGGTAAATACTGCATAACTATGTTAAATTCAAGCGACGTCGCATAACGTCAGTCAATTGAGTTATTTATTTCTTGTGTATTTCTGCCGTACGTGTGTAGGTAACTTGCAAGCTATGATAAAGTATTTCACGACTGGTATTAATTCTGTAAATTTTACTAGCCTCTGCCAAAGCCCATATCTAAATGAAGTGTCTCGATTGGCTGACTCACTATCTCACTCATTAAAGCATATCCTAAACATCGGAACGCAAAAGCATTATAATAAAGGATGACTTCCACTTGGGGTGCAAGCAACCATTACGCAAGGAATTTTCGAAATTCTAACGTATAATTGCGTAAATGGGTAATTTTTGTTTTCGAAAATTCGCCAAAAGCTAATAAACCCAATCAGACAATGTTGTCCTCTAATCTTAAAAGGTAGCCTATTTAAATACTAAGAAATTAATTTTAGTACATTTTGTAATCCAACACTTAAATGGATGAAAAGGGATAAAAGGTGTTTTCCAGGACTCATCCATTGCTCATTAAGACGTTTTTATTGTTCTCTTAACTTCAAAACTAACATATTGAAATACATAACTAATTTATCACCTAGGAAGGTGAAAAGGCAAGGAAATGTGTTTTAGAGGATATCTCAATAGCGGATTTACCCGTTGAGATATTGATATACTCTTAGCGTCAAGAGGTAGCAAATGTAAGTACCTAAAAATGTTATAAGTATTAAAAAATTGAACGTCTCGGTTAATTAAATGAAAAAACGCTTATTAGTAATTCTCTGTTATAGATAGATATATGCTACCTCGGAGTTTTCTGNTTCTTTACTACGTGATATTGTTCTATCTTTAATGGTTTAGACAGCGTATTGCAAGAGAGCGCGCTGGCGGCAAACTTTTTTACGACTCTATTTCCCTTACAAACGTAGAAAATTGTTGTCACAACTGGGCGGTTGTGTAATGATATAGCTTGTTCTCGTAGTCTGCGAGGTCAGTGAAATATATCGCACCATATTAGTTTCCTTTTGAGGTTCTACGTCTAAAATTCACATTTTATCCCACTGTTGACGCCATACCTCACTTTCGATATAGTGCGCATTCCAGCTGCACAGTTACCACCGCCTTTTTGTTACAAACTTCCATAGGTTACTTCTTGGAAAGAGAACTGCCAGAACTATAGACTTGCGAATTACCAAAAAATCTGTCAAAATCACTTGTGAAGAGGCGCCAAAAAGATATTACGATGGCTGTAGTAACGTGTGCTGACTTAACTTTTCTCTCTAAGCCTGTGATTGTCAGAATAGTTTCACACCCGCGTAACATTTATATAATGATTTGTATTTACGTGTCCATTAAGTGAAACTGTGAACGTGTTACGAACAGCATGTTGCCCACATTGTGGCAGCACATTTATTAATTTGCATAGATCAAATAGCATGGTGACAATTCTGGAGGTACACTCTACAAATTCGTATCGAAGTTGCCTGTGCTTGTTGTAATAACACTGAGGAAATCATGGTTGGTAATGCCGACGTGTTGGATGCCTTCGCATTGGTGGTCTGCTGTGGTGGAATGCGCATGCCTAACACGCTTCACAAGGAGCTGAAATTCCATCCCCTCCCCCTTTCTCACTTAACACACCGCCCTATTTGAATAACAACTCTCAGAGGACGTCTGCAGAAATGGACACGCTGGAATTCCGCGCACTCCTCGAGGCACACAAGAGAGAGAGAGAGATAGAGAATCGGGACAGCAAAACATCTGAGCCACGGAAATCTTCTGTTGACTGGAGATGAGGTTAAGGGAATCTGATGTATATCGTAAGCAAACAATATAAATTACCGTTTGTAAAAGGAAGCTATCGAGAAAAGTGGCAAAAATTTCCACTATGGGTAAATGATTAAAATTGTGTATATATTTATATATACCGTCATCGGGAGTTACTAAATGTGTTTTTCTATTTCGAACATCCGCCAATCCAAGACTACTAACTTTAGAGATTAACTAATTAGCTTAAAACTTGGGTATGTAGATACTTTTCATGTTTGCATACAGGAAAGTTTTAGAAAACCCCAGTGAAGCGGGTAAATTAGGCCTTTGGTAAGAAACCAATGTTTGGCTTAATATGGTTATTGATGGGTTAACAAAAGCCATACACAGGGATCAAATTAACGTTAAAATAGTGTTCAAGACTTTTATTGATTGTAATAGTAGTGTTAAAAATAAAAAAATAACAATTCCAGTGTTTAATTTATACAACACAGCGCAAAAAGTTGGAAGTAAACGTGAATTGACATTATAGGCTCTGTAATCTCCCTTTTCTAAATAAAACATTTGAAATATCACTCCATAACATGTCTGGTTGTTTCCTAAATAGATCAGATATTACAAAGATTTTATATCTCCGGAAACTTACTATAAATAACGTTAATTGCACAGTCAATATAATGAACCCTTTCGATCCCCGTTTCCATGATCGAGGACGGGTTGCTCATGAACAATTTTCGTAACGATAAGCCTTTTTTCACCTCTTAAACTCCTTTTTTTAAGTGATCTGTATAATGTTGATATTTTCGAGCTCCAATAGGGCTTTGGTGCTTTCGAGGCATCTTTTCTAGTGAAAAAAAGAAAAAAGACTTGTAAAATATTTATAATTTCATAAAGAACGATATGAAAAATGATTACAGGTAACAAAAGCCACTAGTTCTTGGTGGCATTCGTTACCCTACACATGAAACAGCCGTGAATTTAAGTTAAAATTTTAAAAAACCCATTGGAAATAGAATCTTAGTAGTGGTACAACAATAAAAGTATTGTTTAAGGTTATCTTCGAGAATGTTTATATTAAATTCAACTTAAAAATATAACATTTGTGATTAAAGTTATGTAAGGTATAAATAAATGATAAAGTTAACCTTCATAGAAATACACGTACATAAACTTACCTTTAAAACATGCAAACAATTAAAATATTCAGTGAAAACTTCATAAAAATATCAACCATGTGGCACGAACACATAAAATAATCTCAAAACAGGGTTGCTAATAACAGCATTCAAAATTTCCCTAACAAAATGGCTTAAGTTACCCCGGCGGTTTCAGTAACCCCCGATTACGGTATATAACTTTGTATATTGTGTATTCGATTCGATGTTTCAGCAATACTAGAAAATGTTATAAACTCCATATGCCATAAAACATTTGGACCTTGGGGAAACGCAAGAAAATCCATGAGATTTAACGTATTAGCCTGAAGTCATTAACTTTGTAAAACGGTAATGAAGAAATTGTTACATAATTTCTAAGGTAATCCTAATAAGTAGTTTTAAGGTAGTAATAATTACTTTTTTAACGATGACGACTTGGATTCACATTTCGTTTGCCCGTTCGAGATGAGTTTTAGCGAGACACACTCGCGCATACAACACGCCCGCCATCTAGCCTCACACTGTCTTTCCATGTTTATATTCCCATAGTTCACAGTGACGTGATTCATTGACAGACCCATACGAAAGTTAGGCCTTACCTAACTGATAGTCAAAATGTATATTGTTGGTTAAGGAACACTAATTTTAGATATTTTTTAAAACAAATAATGCGTTTTTAAGCAATCATCGACGTACATTAAAATCTAATCAGTGATCTGCTTTGGAGGGATTATTTTGTAAGTTATAGTTGGTGTTCAGGATTCCTTTCACAAAATGCAGGATAACAAGCAAGCAGATTTGATAAATGATTCACCGTTTTGAAAGAAATTCAAAAACTAAGATTATAATTATTAATGACATTTGTAAAGATTTCTGAGTGAATCAGTATTCCAGATGGCCCGAAAGGTTTTTCTGCAGTTTTGCAGTATTCAATTTTTTTCTGACCTTTAAGTTTCAACAACGTCAGCATTTAGCGGTTCAGCATGCATTCTGCTGTTTGTTGAACATCTCAATATCGCGGAACGTAGGTAGGTGTAAAAGCTTTAATAAAGTTCGAAAACCTGAAACTTTTAAAACGAACCATTCGTATATAACAAAATGTTCCTAAATTTGTCTTTGTCTCCCATATAAACTTAAGTATATTATATACATTAGGACGTAAAACTGTTGATACTTAGCATCTACATTTATAACAACTAGTGACTTAACTTAAAAAATTGTTACTAGGTTCATGATTCGCATTCGTATGTTATGAGAATATTTGCATACTTCAACTACCTGATAGAGTAAATTACACAGTATTAAGGCATGAAACAGTTCAATGAAATATGCAGTGTGGTTGTACATATGCTTTTGCGCATGTGAATACCATTTCAGGATAATCACACGAACCGGACGCGTGAGACTGGAAGACGACCAACTTTCGAAGCTGTTATTCAAGACGTCGTGGCATTGCGAAGTGAGTCGTTTGGAGGTTACTCTGTCCAGAGAATGAAAGAAAAAGCCTTTATAATGCCTATAAGACGCCGTGGTACGGAATTCCGTCAAACGAATGAGTTCACGAGATGTTTCGTCGTAGGTCTCTGTACTGCTGGTTGGTCCTTGCGCCGTGTTGCGGAAGAAACGCAACGTAGCGATGACACAACTTTTGGTCACATTAGGCAGTAGTGATCATAGGAATTACACTGAAGAGCCAAAAAAACTGGCATAGGTGTGCGTATGCAAATAACAGAGGTATGGAACCAATCAGCGTAACGCGATGCGATCGGCAGCGCCTATATAAGACAACAAGCGTCTGGCNGACGTGCAACCCTTTCTCAAATTGGCGCAGATTTTAATGCCTCCTGCATACCTTCAGACATTAGTCCAGTCCATGCCACGTCGTCTTGCGGCATTTCTGCGTGCTCGCGGGGGCCCTGCACGATATTAGGCAGGTGTACCAGTTTTTTTTGGGTCTTCAGTGTAATATTGCATTGTTATAATGCGAACGAAGCTCGGAGACGAGCTTCAGAGCGCACTGTTATGATATTATTTATGATTTATTATAACACCTTAAAGGGTCTATCGGGGCCTAAAGCTAACTCAATTATGGGTAGAGCATAATAGTAAATTATGGAGCTTTATTGAAGATTTAATATGTTAAACATTACTCGGGGGATCTTTTAATAGATTAACAGAATGCTGGCTAATTAATTATAATAGTGTATTTTACCACGCCGCTTTCTAATTATAACCAAATTTAAGCGTCCCCACCTTATTCATTTTCCAGTAGGATGATTAAGGTGGGGGTTAGCGACGGCTAGACACCCCCCATTTACACACGTCCTCTTGGTCCGATGCCTTGATGACAAAAGCAGCCACTCTTGTGGTTACACTGTCCTATATTGGGTGCGTTGTGTGACATAACGACCACGTTTACTGGCTGGTGAAGGGGGATTCTGTTATGCCTTCCGCATGGTATTTTTCAATCACAGCTCGTGTCCTGGATTTATAATTGAAGCTGCGATCAGGCAGGCCGTCCAGCTCAGGCCTGGTCGCAGTTCGCAACATCACAGATCGTCGCCTCTGATGCCATGCCACATCCACACCCTCAATCCTCGACTGGCGGCATTTTGCGAAATGTGCTGGCGGGTTGGATGCTCCGATATAATCACGGACAGTGTCGCACCGGTTGCCAGGTACCGGTTTGTTGTTCAGCCGTCCGTGACAAGGTTAATCTTACCAGTGAGTCAGTCATCATCTCTTTAAATTGCGTCACAATAAATCCGTGTGGGTTGCATAACAGAACCGTGTAATATTCACAGACAAATCTTTTTTTTTGTCTCCCGAATGACGATCACAGTATGAGTGTCTAGCGGCAACGTTGCCATTGGGCAAATTCCTCTGCCATTTTGGAGCGACACGCAGCCCGTCAACGTTGAGGAAATGATGTATGGTGTTATTAATGGTAACAGCCACTCGCCNCATTTTGGAGCGACACGCAGCCCGTCAACGTTGAGGAAATGATGTATGGTGTTATTAATGGTAACAGCCACTCGCCTCTAGTACCCATTATGTGCACCTTAACGACACGCAATGTTGGTGAGGCGCTGCGATCCATCATAATACCATAAATACCTCCCAAACGTAAGTTTTCATCAGGATTACACCTGATCACATACTTTTCTAACCAGCCCCAAAGGTGTGCATATACAAGGCTCACAAAAAGTGCAGCATATTCCCCGCAGTGATCCGAAGAATGAACAGGCCAGCTTGTTCANGTGCATATACAAGGCTCACAAAAAGTGCAGCATATTCCCCGCAGTGATCCGAAGAATGAACAGGCCAGCTTGTTCAGCTGATATTTTTGCATAGAGAATATATGGTCCTTCCTAAAATGAGCGATTTAAAACCATACAAGGCCACAAATTACCATTCAGACCTTAAAAAGAGCCGTAATTGAGAATGGGGCAATTTACCTCAGGACATGCTAAATGTTCTTTTTTTTGGCATGCCTCGTCTGATACAAGCGTGCCTCAGGAATCGTGGAAGTCCTACACGTTATTGATATTTGTCAATGCATCTGAGAAGACCTTGTCTTTTATATTGAAACTGATGAGCTACCTTTGTTTACGTTTTTTTCCCAGTTTATGTCTTTTGTTTGTTTTTTACTGGGATGATGTCAACGAGTTTTGTGTTGTTTTTACACATGAAATGTAAACTACTTTTATTCAATAAAACATTCCGGATTCTGATATATACTAAACTTTTTGTCAGCAGTAGAGTTAATTGGACGGACCGATCTCCCGATCTCTTGAAAATTGAGAATATGTGCTATACGTTTGGACGTTGGTTGAATAACCTCCCCCCCCCCCAATTAAGAAGAACTGGGGACGCGGATTAACGACACACGGTACCCCAGGACACTATCCGGACACTCATCGAATTTATTTGGGCATCTAGAGTCTTACTTATATGTGAAAATTAATCAATTCTTTCTACATATGTATGTTGTCTACGTGCAGTTTGGTTTGTTTTTATTAGCGTTCCTTTATAGTGTGGCATTTTCTTTGCCAAAATAAATCCTTAGTAACACTATTTGTTCTGGGACGAACAAAAAAGGTCATGGTTGATTGATCCGGAATTTGGTAATTTGTAAGCTTTGAAACATAGANTTTGTTCTGGGACGAACAAAAAAGGTCATGGTTGATTGATCCGGAATTTGGTAATTTGTAAGCTTTGAAACATAGATATAAAACAAATAAAATACATATCATGAATCTGCTTCAGATATTTAGCAGATAAAATCGGGTAACGTTACTATTTTATTAAAAGGGACATTATATTTACCGAAACGTGGTCTTTATTGGTCCACTGAAATATTCATCAGTGTTTATAACATCGTGTAATTACAAAAAACTCCAAACAAACAGGGATTTTAGGGAACACAAAAATAACATAGAATATAGAACTTTACATATGTGAGAGTACACTGACACAGTATTCATAAACAGTGTTTGTTTGTGAAATTAATGTAAAACGTATAACGTTTTTAAATTACTTGATGGTATTCTTATATTCATATAAATGGAAAATATATGTTATTTTCTCCAATGCGTCTTGTATCACTTCTTCATAATGATCGTATAACTGCGTTGATTTAAGTTATTTCCTTAATACGAAATTAAGTATAAATTACTTTTAAAAGTGATAAGTCGTCGAAACCAAGAAGGACGAAAATTTCGAATCAACCCACGTGAACGAAAAGGAACAAATAAAAATACCATTGGCAAATGCATCACAGTCACGATAATCAACGCGGGAGTTTTCTTACTGGTTCTGTAACTGGATTTCCGATAAGATGAATCTTCACACGAGGATCAGTAGCAACTTCACCGTAACAACTGTTGTACAGAGTCATTAAAAATAAATCATATCTGTGATTTCATTTCAACGCTAATTTCTCGAAAAACGATATCAACTAATGACATAATCATGCGTGTCTCTATCGTAGAAATACACTTTATGCATGAATCGCAGTGAATATAATTTCCTGATTTTTAGTGTGCATTAAGTGGCACGTATTAATTTAAATGATTGCAAGGAACGGTTAAAATTTTTAAAGTTCGTTTTCCAAATCATTAATATTAATTTCATGTTGATAATAGGCAGAGGAACTCTAGAAGTATTTCACTTACAATTCCCGAGATAGAACGGAAATACCTTTATGAAAATCTCTGCTTTTAGTTTCACTAACTATGTCATCAAGAATCTCTTTTCACTTCAGGTCAGATATTTTTATAACGTTTGCCTTCCTGGTACGATAATTAGCAATGTATAGCATTAGGTAAATCATCTTGGTTAAAATGATACTATATCTATAATTAAAAATAGTTTGCGATGTCTGTGATAAGTGAATGTATAAAGCAAACGGTAGTAAATTACACTCTATATTAAAGTAGATTTGTCAGAATTTATCATAAGTTTTCAAAGCCTATTTTTCCAGTATTCAAAAAATTTTATCCAGTCGTTATAATTTTAGTTCTGTTCCCTCTGTTCTTAACGGATAACGTGGATTTTTTCTATTATTAAAAAAATTTCAGAGATAAGTGTACTTTAAACAGAGGCCTGATGAGGAACTAATTTGATTGATTCAATATTTTGTCTTCAGAATGTACAAAAAGTGAAACCCCCTCCTAACTATTGCTTTCGTCCAACACTATTCTTATATCTGTCAACAAGAAAACAATGCAGGTAATTTTAATTATTCTCTTCTTGATTACATTTTGAGATTGTGCTTTTTAGGTGCATGCTTATCTATTTTACACTTTGAGTCCTGTTGATATAATATTACTTTGTATGAATTTATCTTAGTTCTATGGAATTTTCCGTAAGATTACGACATTCGTATTGTTTGAAGGTCACGGCGAAGAAATACTATTTCGCCAGCAGTTTTCATAAGGTTTTCTGCAACATAATATGATGTCAGAAACACTCTAAAGTGCAAATAACTTAATTCAACAGTTTGGATTGTGCATTACTCTACGTTAGAAAGAACATTTAATTGGAGCATTTTCAACTCGGCATTATATTGGCAGAGAGCTGGTGAGTAATGAACGTGGTACGGAGTATTAAGCGTATCTGCTGTGTGAATCTATATGACGGTTTAAAATGGAAATATAGAGAGCAACAAATGCTGTGGTCGAGCAGTCGTGAATATACACGATTTACTTCAAACTTGGCTTTATTGTAAGTAAATCCGTACCTCACTCAACTAGATAAAATTATAATGTGAGGTATCATGCTTTGAAATATATTCTATTTAAGAGGTAAAGAATAGGGAAAGCATGTTAAAAAAAAATTTTCTTTTGGCTAACACATTTCAATAAGCTTATTTTATGAAAAAGAAATCATGTGCTTTCCACATTATCTATTGTTAGTTGCCTTAGGACAATTTGAGTTACCCATATAAATGACAATCTATTGTGTATGTTTCCTTGCTTCAGAGTTACATGTATTAGACCATTTTATTTTATTGTTGGATCTTTTTGTTGTCATTACTGTGTGTTTACGTAAACATTTTTGATGAGAGGCGCACTGCTGTATCAATGCATATTGATGACATNATTAAGCGTATCTGCTGTGTGAATCTATATGACGGTTTAAAATGGAAATATAGAGAGCAACAAATGCTGTGGTCGAGCAGTCGTGAATATACACGATTTACTTCAAACTTGGCTTTATTGTAAGTAAATCCGTACCTCACTCAATTAGTTAAAATTATAATGTGAGGTATCATGCTTTGAAATATATTCTATTTAAGAGGTAAAGAAAAGGGAAAGCATGTTAAAAAAAAATTTTCTTTTGGCTAACACATTTCAATAAGCTTATTTTATGAAAAAGAAATCATGTGCTTTCCACATTATTTATTGTTAGTTGCCTTAGGACAATTTGAGTTACCCATATAAATGACAATCTATTGTGTATGTTTCCTTGCTTCAGAGTTACATGTATTAGACCATTTTATTTTATTGTTGGATCTTTTTGTTGTCATTACTGTGTGTTTACGTAAACATTTTTGATGAGAGGCGCACTGCTGTATCAATGCATATTGATGACATTTGTACTTTAACATATGTTGAAAACGGCTACATAAAACCTTTACATACTGTTTATAGCTTCCACATACCCCCGGTATGGAGTTCTGGGAAACGCTCTGCAACACCTGTGCACGCCGTTGACAGCTACCGTTTAACATGGCAACTATTGTTCACAGTCGTCCTGATGTGAAATATGTTCGTTATTGTGACCGTCCCACCTGTAACATACAGCTGTTTTGTGGCACCTTCACACTTAGGTTAAAGCTGTCTTACAACACCTGCAGAAGTGTTGAGCTGTCTTTGTCCAAGCTGGGCTTAGTAATGCCAAATGACACATAATAACTTATCATGCGGTTGACTGTTGTCCTGTGACTCATGATTACACTACAAATAAACGTAGTTCGTCTGATGGTTGTATTGTATTTCTTGTTGAGGGAAATATCTAAAATTGCCTGCACTGGTTGGTGCTGTGCATGCTTCTAAAAGCTGNCACTGCTGTATCAATGCATATTGATGACATTTGTACTTTAACATCTGTTGAAAACGGCTACATAAAACCTTTACATACTGTTTATAGCTTCTACATACCACCGGCATGGAGTTCTGGGAAACGCTTTGCAACACCTGTGCACGCCGTTGACAGCTACTGTTTAACATGGCAACTATTGTTCACAGTCGTCCTGATGTGAAATATGTTCGTTATTGTGACAGTCCCACCTGTAACATACAGCTGTTTTGTGGCACCTTCACACTTAGGTTAAAGCTGTCTTACAACACCTGCAGAAGTGTTGAGCTGTCTTTGTCCAAGCTGGGCTTAGTAATGCCAAATGACACATAATAACTAATCATGCGGTTGACTGTTGTCCTGTGACTCATGATTACACTACAAAAAAACGTAGCTCGTCTGATAGTTGTATTGTATTTCTTGTTGAGGGAAATATCTAAAATTGCCTGCACTGGTTGGTGCTGTGCATGCTTCTAAAAGNAGTTGTATTGTATTTCTTGTTGAGGGAAATATCTAAAATTGCCTGCACTGGTTGGTGCTGTGCATGCTTCTAAAAGCTGTCCTACTACTCCTCTTCACATCATTCAATGATGGAGCAGTCACCTAGAGCTGTCCTGTTGACACTATCATAACACTGACAGGTGTCGTATGAAAATTATATTTATTATTGAGGGATACATAATAACCTGATCATATTGGTGTAAGCAACAAATTTTGTTTAACGTTGCGGTGTGACATTGGTTCATAGTATAGATAACTATTGTAAAGACATGGACATATTGTTGAGAACGGTCCAGTGATTCCTGTTAATAACAAAAATATTTGCCGAAGTTACTAAGATTTTTTGTGGCATTTGTACATACTGCAGACAACTGTCTTAAAACATCTGAATATGTTGTTGAGAGCTGCCGTGTGAGTTCATATCAATTTAAGCAGTCTGTGTTTTTATTCCTATCATTTGAAGTACAGGATGAGTATAAAATAATACCCCAAATTTGAAGGTCTATAATATCAAAACTAAACAAACTACAACCTTGATTGTCCAATCAAATTAAACATGGAACCATGAAGTTGGTTTACCACATACATTCATAAATGTTCATTGTGACCACCACGAGCGGACCGAACGACATCTACGCGATAATCAAACTCGTTCCACACTCTTGTCAGCATATCCGGTGTTACGGTTTGGATAGCGTCCGTAATTCCCGTTTTGAGGTCATCAATGTTAGCACGCAATGGTGGACTAAACACTTGATCCTTTATGTACCCGCATAGAATAAAAACGCACGGGGTAAGATCCGGGCTTCTTGGGGGCCAGTGACGAAAAGTTTGGTGACCTTATGCTCCTCGACCAATCCAGCGTTGCGGCAACGTCTCGTACAGGTGTCCGCGAACAGCTAGGTGCCAATGGGGTGGAGCACCATTCTTCTGAAAAATTAAGACCCCCGTCATCTCTTCTAACTAAAGAAACAACCACTCTGTAAGCATGTCCAAATAAGAGATTCCAGTAATAATGGGCTCATGAAAAAAGAAAGGGCCGAAAACAGTGTATTTGGATACAGTGCCTAACACGTTCACTTTGTGGGAAGCGCGCTCGTGTTCGGTGGTTTCATGTGGAGGCTCCTGACCCCATATCCTCACGTTGTGCCGGTTCACCTNAGCGCGCTCGTGTTCGGTGGTTTCATGTGGAGGCTCCTGACCCCATATCCTCACGTTGTGCCGGTTCACCTTACCAATTGTATTGAATGACGCTTCATTGCTAAAAACCAACTTAGACATTAAGGCATCTTCTACCTCGTTCTGGGGAAGAACGAAGACGTAGAAATCACGTCTCAGTTCTTTATCTCTTTCAGTAAGAGCCAGTACAAGTTGTAACCTGTATGTTTTGTACAACAATCCCTTTCGCAACATTGTCTATACCATCGATTGAGGGATTTGCATTTCCCGCCTAGCTTGTTGAGCTAATTTTCTCGGACTACGAACGAATGCTTGATGAATCCGTTGCACATTCTCTTCGGACACATGCAGCCGCCCGGAATTTTTGACTTAGCAAAGACACCCTGTGTCACGGAACTCACGAAACCAACGTAAGATAATCCACCTATAGGGAGGACGACGTCCGTATTTGCAACGGAATTCACATTGAACAGTCGTAACCGATTCACATTTAGCAAACCGAAGAACACAGAAAGCTTTCTCTTTTCCGTCGCCATCGTGATGAGGACTAACACACAGCACACGACCATAGTATGACGACAGACGCTCCCAATGTCATCTCTCGGCACATAAAGGAAACATCAGACCGTCATCTTCACCTTGACGTGTCGAGAATGAGAGCTTGCTACCCCTTCACCACCTCAAACCGATAGTTACGAACGCCATCCAAACTGTAACAAAAGACATGCTGACAAGAGCGTGAAATGAGTTTTATTATCGCGTAGATGTCGTTCGTGCCGCTCATGGTGGTCACATTGAACATTTATGAATGTATGGTGAACAAACTTTACAGTTTTCACGGTTAATTTAATTTGTCAATCAAGGTTGTATGTTGTTTGGATTTGATATTATAGACCTTCAAAGTTGGGGTATTCTTTTATACCCAGTCTGTATATTGGTGATACTTAAAGTGTTGTGTAATATTTTATGTATGTTGTTGAGGTGTAGAGAGCTGTCAATATCTCTAGCATCTGTAGATATTGCTCAAAGCCTTAATGTAACGTCATATTAATATTTGTTACAGCTACCCATGATGTTGATAGCTGTTCTTTGAAGTCGGTTTTTATTACTAGTAGAATCGTATTTAACCTGCGCATGTTGTGATTTCGAGAGAGCCCATACAGACAGCAGCTGCAGGTATTGCTCACATCTGCCATGAAATGCCTTGCTCATATCAGTTACAGCGACCTTTTTTGCTGATACTTGTAATTTGAAGTCTTTCGTAATATTTAGTAATGTAAAAACTGTGGCTCTTGTTGAGATGCTGAGAGGATCTGTGCTGTGACACATTATCATACTGGTGAAATTTGTCGAATGACAATTGTATTTCTCGTTAAATTGTATTTCTCGTTACCATCTCATTTTGGTGACATCTGTCAATGTTGTTGAAAACTTTCCTGTGACTCCTGTTAGCATCAGTGACAAATGAAGTTTGGTGAGTGCTCTCCTGTTATATGTGATCACGCCATGTCTGAAGTTTTATGTAACTTTTATCAGTTTTTGAGAGGTTTATTATTACATGCTAATATTGGCGACTAATGCTCGTGTTTTTTACAACTGTCCTGTAAAAAATGACAATATTGATGTTACTTGTAACTCATGTTGAGAGATATATTATTTCCGAATAATATTGGTGACAGCTGCTTATTTTGTTGAGAGCTGTTCTCTGTAGCATGAACATACTGGCGACAAGTGTAGTATAAAAATTGAAGGTGTTGGCACAACACACAATCAAGTACGTGTTAATAATGTTATATAGAAGAAGGCAAACTTTCACAAAATATTATACTCTAAAATTATATTTTGAACACTGTGGGAAAGGAAGTGAACAGAGTAAATATTTTGCAAAAAATGTATACCTTTTGTTTATTTTTAAATTCAAAACACACGTAAACGATACAAAAATATGCCAATGACTGTATTTTGTGATGAAAATATTTCTCGTGCACTTATAAATGCATATGTAACAGTATTTTTACTGATATATTATACCAACATTTATTATTAATGTATTATTTGCAACCAATATAACTTATGGCCTTTATTTTTAAGGCCATCGCACACACAGAACTCAGCAAGAAAAACAAATTTACAACACCACAGACAGATAATAAGGAAAGCTGTTTCCTAGTCTCATGGTCGGCAATAGACACAGACCAATCATATAAGCATAATATCATAAACTATACATTGCCATTAAACTTCAATGATTAAATATTTATTTTCCTACCAAGATGTGATATTGTTACTTCTTATTAAAATGTGATACAAAATGGTTTATGTTAATATTATTATTACCATATTTCTCACCAACAATCAGTATAAGTCCATTTGGCTGAAAAACGGTAACCACGGTTCACTCGTCGTCAACACTCTCCTTTCCGTCTCCTCACTCCAGGTTCTCATCGACTGGAATTGTATTAGTGGAACAGATTTTTGAGCAAACTTCACAGCATAATATAATGGAGGATTAAGTGGGAGACATGTTCCATATGCAGACTGTCTGGGAAATGAATCATCTCTAAAAGTAACTTTCAAATTGTTATGCATATATATTTCACTTTCGACAAAAATATGACTTTCACTAACAAGTATTTCATCAGAATATTTTTTGACGTAGAAAAACACCTTATATTTTTATATTCAGAACTTACCTTTATTTCAACTGCACTTTTCATTATAATATAGATTAAAGTTCCGTATCCAGATCCAGTACAGTTTCCTGCGAAACACAATTGTCACATAAAAGTCTTTCCCTCACCCCTATTCGACTTTGTGTCATTACTCAGACGTGCAAATTACCTTTTCCCTCTTTTTATTAAATATAAGCGAAGTCTTGGTCACAAGGCGAAAAGTTGTGAACGCATTCAGTATAATTTTAACTGTTCGGGGGACACTTTTTCTCATCACCAGTCAACAGTAACCAAACCATTAGACTATTCTTGTTCTGTATTTCACAGTTATCATTAAACAGTTACAAATTACCCAGATATTTACTTTTTTCATTTACAATATTATGTTTTAACAAAGACACCGGCTCTTTCACTCGTTTAGGAACTGTGGAATTACAATTCATTTAAAAGTGTCTTTATTATTTGAACATCCATGACATCCAAGCTTGTAAACATGTGCATTCTGGAACTTGCTGCTTAGACTTAGGATAACATGTTTCTGCGTGGCGCTGTTATACAGGAAGGTCACAAAGTAGCCTCACCGCCCTGAAAGACGAACATACGAACTACATAACATACTTGCACGTCTGTGTGCTGTTTTTGACCCTACAATAATGTCTATTGCAGATATGAACAATGACTACACAATTGAAGTGCACATTATTGCAAGCGCCTGGGTCCACGAAAAGCCAAACAACAGGACAAACTTTAGTACAAGTGCGCACGGACTGTTACAAGCGATTCGGACGTGAGCCTCCTCCAAAGAGAACACTTTTGCGGTGGGAACAAAAACTCTTTACTACCGGGAGTGTAAAGGATAAACCGAGAATTGGTCGACCATCAACAAGAGGGGAACAATGCAGAGAGGTCGCAGCATCTGTGGAAGGATCAACATTTGAAGTCGATGCGGGAACGGTCCGTGGAACTGGGTGTACCCCGGTCAACTCCTTCCTTCGGCTTCAATCATTGTCCTGCAGTTCCTAAACGCACGTTGATAGATATGGGCGTAACTTTAAGCCCTGTTTCAAGTGCTTGGGCAGAGTTGACCGGGGTAGTACACCCAGTTCCGCGGAACGTTCCTATATCGACACTTCAAATGGCGATTTTCCCACAGATGCTGTGACGTCTGTGCATTGTTCCCCTCTGGTTGATGGTAGACCACTTCTAGGTTTATCATTTACACTGCCGGTAGTAAAGAGTTTTTGTTCCCACCGCAAAAGTGTTCTCTTCATAGGAGGTTCACGTCCGAATCCCTGCTGGAAGTTCGTAAGCACTTATTCCAACCTTTATCGTGTTCTTGGTTTTTCGTGGATTCTTGCGCTTGCAATAATGCACTCTTCAATTGTGTAGCCACTGGCATCCACCATTTTTTATATCTGCAACAGACATCAGTGTATGATCATGAACAGCACACACCAGTGCAGGTATGTAATACATATGTAATACATATGTCCATCTTTCGGGGGGGGGGTGACTAGACTTTGTGCCCTCCCTATATGATTCGCCACGACCACAGGCTGTTTTACGGGCAACAAACAGTCACGATAAGCAATGATTGTTTGTTGCCCAAAATACATTTCGGGCCATCTAACAAATATATTAAATAAAGCTGTATTGCCTATTGTCATCATGTAAAATCACAATATGTTCTGCCAAAAAGACTCGTATCAACTAAGGGAAGGAACAAACACAGAAAAAAATTATTTTTATATAAAAAAACAATTTTTTTTTGTTGCACCAATTCTTTAAATTATATTTCTTGCTGAGAGACATATTCTGAGCTGCCATGTGTAAGAGCTGCCCATGTTTTTGAGAGCTGTCTTGTGAGAAATGATATCACTGATAACAGGTGTCGTATGACACTTTATATGATGTTGAGTAACGTGTCATTACCTGCTCATCTCAGTAAACCGCTGGCTGTTGGTCAAGAGCAGTCCTCTGTTGCTTGATCACGCTGGTAAAAGGTGTCTTATGACAGTTGCATTTCGTGTTGAGAGACATACGAACAAGCTCCTGATGGCGAAAGCCGGCCACGTTTGTCGAAGGTTGTCCAGTGACAGCTGGCTGTGTTGTTGCAGGTAAGCAGGTCGGGCGCCAAGCAAGTGGTGCTGAGGAACGTCCAGATGGATCTGGCCGGCAAGTACCGCTGCGAGGTGTCGGCCGACGCGCCTTCCTTCCACACCGAGGTTGTGGCCAAGCACATGCACGTCGTCTGTGAGTACTGCGCCTCCGTCTGATTGTAGACTGTTCACGGGGAACTGAGTAGCTCCCTTACTATCTGCCTGTTTGTACATTGTGTATTCTTGCATCATATGTAACATTGAAATTGCCGTGGGCCGGATCACTTTATTCATTATTCGGTTAAAATAATTTGTAAAATTATTATAAAAGTATATATTTTAAGAAAACAAGTAATCTCAGTATTCACAAATATATACCAAACACTTTTGATTAAACCTTAATGCATGGAACTACTTTCCCTCCACCGTTACCAACTTTACTGAGCGCATGCATGTCGGTGTGCCCGTTCAAATATATGCAGGTAGGGGCAGTGACATTTTCCGAAGGTTGATTTGAAAAGTGCTCAGTTAACCGTGACCAACCTATACCTGTTACTGTAAGTGATTTTATGAAGATATTCTATAATATTTTTTAGAATTAAAGGTTTTTTTTAATAAGTCGGGCACATGTGGCACTAGGACGGAAACAGGCGATGTAACGTTTGTACGATGATCCATTCCGACACTTTGACGTCGTGGCTAATGAAACGATTGAAATAATTGTGATTTATTTTGATCAGGTTTACGCCTGCGATGCGAACATGACCTCGAATCACCCACGGTGGCTGGCGGCAATTATGAGGCCAGCGAGAATTTCTCGTGACATAGATGTACTTACGAGCTGTTTTTGGTGTCAAACGAACGATTTGTCAAAATCTGTCAATTTAAGTCATAAGAGCCAAGGAAGTGTACGTTGCGTTACTTTCCTTGCATCCCCATATCTCGAAGAAAATATTACACGCTACCGCAGACATATTCACGTCAAACCTAAGGTAATATCGCCAGAACAGGCAAAGTTCTCTGCATGACATCATTTATACTAATTGTTAGACACACTGGAAATGAGAAAAATATTTATTAAGACAAAATACATTTTAGTTAAGGGGTGTCAAACTCAAACCAGTGTGTGGGACGTAAAATGATATCAATATAGAATATCGCCCCTCTAACGAAATAAATAATAATATTTTGGAATGTATATAGTTAAATGGTAGTGGTTTTGAAAATCATACAACTAAATATGGTAAATGCGCATAAAATAATTGTTATATCAGGCACTATGAAGTCATGGAATTAAAATACATAAAGGACTATTAATACACTGCATGTCTTCTTGGCTACAAAATCTAAAAATCTGGTCAAATCACTGGACTCCAAACAACTCTCTCTCTTTACTCCTTAAACGTTCGTTTGTGATCTGACTTGTTAGATTTGATTTGTTAAATTCTCGGTAGGAGAAAATCTGTTCTTATTTTCTTATTTATTGGTCTGACTGTTTTTATTTCCTGTTTATTACGCGAAGTCTCAATGCAGCTACATCATTTAAACGTTTAATTTAAAACACTGTGATAACAGAACGCAGTCCACTTTATTCGCTGCGCTATAGAAAGCTGGGTCGCACAGATATACGTGAAGAGCCGCACGTGTCGAGCAGGCAGCGGGTTTATAATCATCTTAATTTTAATCAGTGATATAAATCAGTGAAATAACGTTCACAGAAAGTCAGTTGATAAGCTAATGCTGACCGGCGAATCAACAAAAATAACTGGAACAAGTGATTTATAGCAGTGTCATTCTTGAAATTCGGTGAAATCAGTGAAATTCAATCTCTATATTAATTATTATCTGGCACCGATTATCAGTTGCTCAGTTTTCACTATTTTCACTGATTTAGATAAATGCTCACTGATTAGCAGAGGTAGAAAAGGTCCTGCCTCACGTCAACTGCTGCGAATTTGAGTGTTCGCCCCTCCGACTTGTTTACCTTCATTAGAAAGCACACTTCGAGAGGAACTGCAGTCTCTTGAATTCAGAAGGGAGGTCACTGGGAATCAATTAATACACGACACAAAAACTTTTTCTCCCTGAGCCGATCAAGTTAAAATAGTGGCCTCGAATACATTGCAATGTCGAGTTTTGACTTGCAGCCTAGTGACATTACAGAGTCTCAGTGGATTCAAATAGCCATTTAATATTTTTTCTCCATTGGAAGTTTGATGCCCCATTTTACCTTTTAAAAGTTGCTTTTTAAAAAATTCCTCATTATTGGCTACCTGCATTACAGAATTAATGTTTCCCCCCAATTTAATGTTACGACAACCATTTGAGGCTGGGCGATGAAATGTCTGTCATCCAGCCAGTTTTCCCTAATATATTTATATAAGTATATACTATATATATACTATATATATATATATACTAATAGGCGATTCTGTTTCTAATCGGCTAAGTTCTTCGAAGACCAAACACAAACGTTCTGCTTTAGAGTATCAAAACATTTATGGGATACTAGCTTCATATGTATAAGTTACAGCCAATAGGGTAAATAAAACTGCAGACACATATGTAAAACGTTGAATCTTAACAAACAGCCAACATTTCTCCTGCAATAAACCATAGCCTCTTCCAAATATGTATAGACAACGCACTATCCGGTTAACATGTTCAGATCATTCCTTACAAAAATGTTTGCTTTCCTTATTTGCACCGCAGCCCGTTGAAATATTGTAGGTAGCATTGTTTGGACGGAGATGCTCACGTAGCTTCTTCTCATAGTTCTTGGTTTAGTACGTGTTTGCACATGATGTAACCGACAAAGTTCAACGGATGTTGACTTAATAAGGAAACGACACATGCGAGAGGGTCTGCTTAGGAGTATCATATTTACTTTTTTTTTTTTTTAACTTTTATTTTTTTACTTTGAAAAATTGCGAAAGAAAAACAGAAAATGATGTTGGGGTAATATTGATACATATTTGACAACAGAGTATAACGAAACAGCATTATATATATATATATATATATATATATATATATATTGATTTGCTCTTGGAACCACAAAGAGAATGCGGAATATTCAGCAAATACTCCCTACGTGTTTGATATGCTAACGATTCATGATGAAGTAGCAAAGCGGTCTATGAGTTCCTGGTTTGGGACTTGGAATTTCAGCACCAAGCTGGTTTCAGATTGCTTTGAGATCATTGAAATTATGATTTTCCTCTCAATGTAGCCTTTGTCAGATACAGCGTTGCTCTTAAAAATATCACAGTATATATAGAACTCCTAATATTTTATTTATGCCAAGAATACTTCATCATGTTAACATTACAAATGATTTAGTTCCCAGAAAATAATAATTACGTTTACAATTTTTTCATGACATGCAAAATTAATTTATTCTGTATTTCGTTCACAAAATTAAATACAAAAAATAATACACATTGTGAAACGTGATAAATATTTTTACTGCAAAATAATAACGAAAAAACCACAACATTTGAATCAGAACTCCAAAAAAAATATAATTAAACTTTTTCATAATGCTCCGTACATAGAGGTTATATTTTTTGATGGCGGTAGGTGATTGTTGGTATATTTATGGAATTGTCTCCGCAAATTTTGGAAATAATATCACAATTTTAAAAGAAGATTTGGAAATTTTAAATGAAAGTGGATACTTTTTCTCGGCTTATTTTAGTAGTTCGACATATTTCTAACATAGCATAAATTCTGTAAAGCCTGTAGAACATAGAGCATTATATGATTACATCACAACCACCCAAACTGTTGCTAGGGATGCTGCGATTTTTAGATTGGCAAACTGACAAACATTTAATATGTGTTATGTTTTTTCTAGTATATGCAGTAATTGGTCCTAGTTTAAGAAAATGTAAAAGAAAGTTCAGCGTTAAATCGCGGGACGAAATATTTCTTAAGACTAGGAAGAATGGTATTTGTTTAATACACTTCATTTACAGATAGTCTCTTTGCTACTTTGCAAAATTCTAATCGTGTGCACTTAATTTAACCTAAATATATGTGCAATTATTTTCACTATTAATCGTTGCAACTGCTTACGAAAAACAAACAATTCGATAACGCAAAACGAGTTTTCCATTTTTGTTTCTAAACATTAAAAAATGTCCACGTGGTAGCTGTTTCATTCTCCAGAATACTCATGCGTGCTTCCATCAACGGAAGAAAATTACGCGGGTTAGGCAAGCCATTATTTAATGCAGATAATGGAACACAACTGAAGTTAACTTTCCTCTTAAATAAATGAATTGGACTTGATCGAAACAATACTCACTTAAATGCGAGTTGAGAATAAAATGAGTTTATATGTTTATAACAAGGGATCACTCCTTTCAATTCAATACGGCGGTAAATAGGAAAATAACTTACAACAATATTTGTAAACAAATTTGTGACACGTTCCGACCTAAACTGTTTCACAGAAAAATGCCCGTATAACTATATAAAATAGGCATAAAAATTGGCACGGTGTCCAAAGTAAACTATAATCCATCATTAAAAATTAAAAAAGTCATATTGTTTGAACATAAGTAATAGGAAAAGGGGGTTCCTCGCTAACCTGGCTTCTGACTGCGAAGCCAAAGCGGACATCATGTATTTCCCATTTTTCCTTCTTTTTTTTCCCCTCGGAATTCCCCTTTTCGCCTCAAAAACGGCTAATATCGCCAGACTTTCCCCTAAAATTTCCTAAATTTCAATCAAAACCAGCAAATTTTTCACAAAAAGTGTTTTGCACAATACGGATGACTTTAGCTCAATCTGGATGAATTTGGCAGAAATTGTGCAATCTCTGTATGTTATATATCTACATATTTAACTATCGATCACATCGTGCAATAATCGCAATGAACCACATCTCCAAAAATATATTTTCGTACATGGTAGAACTCAATGTATGTTCATCTGAAATACTAACAGCCTGCCAGACATTTATAATCAGGTAACAAGCAGGTCACACTGTGAGACAACCCCAGACGTACAACAAGAACCGTCATGTAGTCATAATCGTATAAAAGCATGCATCATGTAAAAAAAATTAGTCTCCATTTCGTCGTCGAGCTTGGCAGAGAGCATGTCGTTATCAGCATTCGTCTAGTCTACCGCGATCCCGTACGATGTTACAATATGAAGACGGAATAATTTGTTGAAGACTTACCAGCTGTATCACTGACTGCATCGTCAACAGCAAGGGCTCTGGAGATTCGCTCCTTACATCATGACAACATGAAAGTATTCATTGCATGCTGGCCCGCAGTAATAGTTTGAATAGACGTAGCAAGAAGTGCAAAGACAATTTTTGTCCATCGGGAAGTGAGTGGAAGTATTGCAGTAAGACATTTACTTGCAGCCTACCAAAAATGTATAAATACATAGAAGTAGCTACATTTCTTAGTCGATAGGGATTTAAAAAATTAAGCAATTTGATTTCTATTTTATTTGAATATATTCATATTCTTAACCATATCACACACATGCATTTTATGGTATTTAATAAAGCATACAGCTCTGATTTAATCAATAAGAGAAATAATTTATTCGCTGACAGACAGATATCCACTTCTCTGCAATGAAACCAACACCTTATATTAACCAAGACGTTGCGATCTTCAGAAAATAAGTAGATATACTTCACGTAACTCTTCGCAGAAGGTTTACAATACATGTCTGCCTCTATGTATGTATTTCTGTTATGAGTAGTTAGTGAGATGCCTCTGGGCAAAAGTATTTTGTTCGAATATGAGTTCCATCTGTCCCAACTCCAAGTAGTCTTTATCTTCCGTAACATGTTTATGCTTTGGCTTTTCAGATGTTGGCACTTTATCTTCATCGTTAGTATATACATTTTTTCACATCATCACCAGCAGAATTGGAGGTCATATTTTCGTTCTCGATGTCCTGGAGAGTTGTAGCATCTTCGTTTTTCACTTTACATGTTAGCGGTGCATGTTTGTTGTTCACAAATTCTGACGATCTGTATGGCTCGCACTCTTCAAAGTAAATGTCTGCAACACTAGTATCTCCTTCACAAACTGTTTTGCAACTTGATGCACACCCGGATAATGTTATAGGTGCTCGAGCCATCATTTGTTTACACGAAAAATAAGATGAAATTCTAGCCATAGCCTTGACGTGTGACAATATGTTCAATGCATGCTGTCCCATGCCAAGCAAAAGTGTGTTACCTTTACATACACAAGTATGTCTCTTTAGATTATCACTTAAAGCCAATGCTGTTCCACAGTTAGTGCATGTTAGTGATTTGGAAGTCGGTTCTTTAAAATATTTGCTTTTATCATTTCGACGAGCATGACAGATTTTGCTGAAAATCTTTCCATAGGAGCAACATTCTTTTCCTAGTAATTTTCCATTTGTGGAAGAAGGTACATCCATAGAGCTAAGCACAACAGTAGGATTCGTACAATAAAAAGCTTGTGCCATCTTCATGCAAAATAACAGAAACTTCTTTCAACAGTTGCAGCAAGTGTTCATAATATACATGTCTTGCTTTTGCTCTAAAAACATAGTTAATAACACATTAAATCAGCGAAATAAAAGCATTTTTTTGTGCATTCTTTTTACCAATCATTTTATCTAGTTCCTTAATGACATTACCATACAGTCACATCCTCAACGGTTTCTTCCAGAGAATTTCTTCACCCAGCTGGAACCCAGGACAACCGTCAAATAAGCCCTGCGCTCATTCTTCCAATTGGTGAGTGCCAGTCCGGCAATAGGTTCAACGTATTCTGCGTCGAGTGAAGCGAAGGTGTGTTACCTCCACACATGCATGTGTGTCTATTTAAATTATCGCTTCTACCAAATTGTCGCACCCCACATATTTCATGTTAATATTCTGGAGGTCAGTTTCTTCAAACATTCAATCTTTCATTTTGTCGTAAACAACATAATCGGTTTCACAGTGTTGACACCTCACTGCCCACCCCTCATTGCTGACCCCTCACTGCTGAACCTTCAATGCTGATTCCTCGCTCCTGACCCTTCACTGCTAACCCCTCAGTGCTGACTACTACCTGTCGACCCCTGAATGCTGACCTCTCAGTGCTGCGTTTATACAGTATCAACGCCGCGCAGTTCAGTTAAACAACAATTGGACCGTTTTCTATGGTTTAAATAAATTATATCACCATCCAACTGGTCGAAGACGAAACTATGATGTAATTCTCTGTAGTGGGGTAGAGGAAAATAAGAACGTGCCTATTTGCTAAGTGGACAGTAACAACTTGTTCTCTGCTCCAGATGATTAACTTAAACCTGGGTCTAAATAGAACCCCTGGTAACCATTTCTTCTTCCCCTTGACATAAATTGTGTATACTATCAACAACAGCGCTTTTTATTGCATATGCTTGACACACTGCTAAACCTGAGGTCTTGAAGGCTCCAATACAATATTCACCATTGTGTCGGTCAGGTTTCGTATAGCTACAGTTCCGCCATAAATGAGATTTGACAGCACCATGTATTTCTTCCTCGTCGATAAGTTGGTTTAATTTATGAGGTCTCATACTTGATAGGAAACATCAAACATCTTTCGACATAATTGTCATATTTCGTGCAATATAATATTTTAGAATCGCCCTTAATGTGGACCGCATCAAGAGAAAGCCATTAACATTACGCTTTAGCTCGCAGGGCACAGACTTAGGCTGTTTTGTACAATCAGGTGATGTAGTAGGTGTAATATGCGATATAATCTTTGTGCCAGCTTGTGAGTAATTTTGCTATTTACAAGGTTTTAAATGTTTATTTAAATCGTCAACACGTGCAAACATTCTTCGACACTTATCAAATCGATGTCATACGAATGTTGCTCCCCATACATGTGTGATTTTTTCATGTATCCTTATGTCATATGCATATGTAAACGTCTTGTCATAATAGTTGCATGGATGCCTTGGTGGGAGTAAAGAACTGGTATCAACATTTGTAGACTAACACCCACAATTACCTTGTAATATCCGTAAATATTGCTTGGCAGGCAGTGCAGGGAGAATCATGCATGTTTCGATGTGTCTTTTCAAGTTGCTACGACGTTCCATTTGAGATTGACATATTTCACAAGTGAATATAGTACGACCTGCGTTCTGATAACAACCATCTTCATGCTGTATGTAGTTGTTTGTGTGAGAAAAGGCCTTCTTGCAGTAGCGACACAAATAACTATCCCAAATATTTTTCATCGACGACGAAGAGCAGGTTCTCCATAGCCACTGTTCACTCTTCGATGTCTTAATAGTAACTGAGTCGGCCAGCCTATACTAAAACCGTTATATATATAGCCAGTTTAACTCTACTTTAATATTCATGTCCATTGACCTCACATCGCATACACCTATCTGGAGACTTGCTCCTACTGCCAGGAGGAGATCAACAAGTGCGAGAGCGCACCCTGCTGCTATTTATAAGGATGAAGAAAAAACATGCGAACATTTTGAGATAACTCATTTGCCACCCGCACTGTACATGTGAGGACATCGGCAACAGCCATCGATGCCACTGCCAGGATGGCTACACTGACTCCTACTTCCTGAAGGAGATCAACATTTGCGAGAGCGCACCCTGTCGGTATTTTTAATGATGAAGAGAAAACATGAGAACCATCTGAGAAAATTTATTTGCCCCATAAGCAAAACCTATATTTTGTTTAGAAAACAATCATGGGATCATTTTGAGAAAATCCATTTGCCTCGCTGTTTACAGCAGGATCCATGACAAGTAACCATGACCTTAACCTTAAAAACCTATATTTTGTTTATAAAACAATCATGTTAACACCGTGAAAAAACAATTTGACTCACTCACAACAGCAGGAATCATGACAACAAGCAACCATAACCTTGACCTTGGATGACGTCAAGCAACATTGACCTTGACCTGACTTTGGAAAACGTGATACGACCTTTACCTTGACCTTTGACGATCATCTCGAACAAAATCTAATGTTAAAAACGAAAAGGAATAGCATTTTTTAAAAAATGCCATTCTTTTGTTTTAAGTGGTAGATATTGTTCGAGAAGGTGGTCAAAGGTCAAGGTCGTAAGACTTTATCCAAGGTCAGGTCAAGGTCAAGGTCGCATGGTGTCATCTAAGGTCAAGGTCATGGTCCCTGCTGTTGTGAGTGAGACAAATGGTATTTATCATAGTGTTCCCCCGATGGTTTTATGAACGAAATATAAATTTTTAAGGTCAAGGTCATGGTTAATTGTTGTCATTGTTCCTGCTGGTGTCAACGAGGCAAATGGATTTACTCAGACTGTTCCCATAATTGTTTTATAAACCAGATATTGTTTTTTTTTCTTCATCCCTAGCGTATATGTCGTTCGAAATAATGTTCAAATGTCAGGTAGTATAACTTCACGGTTCCTGATATAGCGAGCAGAGGCAAATGGATTTTCTCAGAAGGTTCGCATGTTTTTCTTCAACCTTAAAAATACTGGCAGGGTGCGCTCTCGCATTTTTTGGTCTCCTCCTGGCAGTAGAAGCCATTCCCCAGTTCGGTGTATGAAATGTGAGGTCGATAGACTTGAATGTCAAAGTATTGTTAAACTGGATACATATATATTTTAATGCCATTATATATATGCCATTATAAATGTATATATACATATATAATGGCATTAGTACAGACTAGCCGACTCAGTTGCTATTCAGACTTTGGAGAGCGAACAGTGGCTATGGAGAACCAGCTCATCTTCGTCGATGGTAAATATTAGCGAAAATTATTTCTGTCGCTATTGCAAGAAGGCCTATTCTAACATAAACAACTACAGACAGCATGAAGCTGGTTATCATCAGAATCCAAGGTGTACTGTGGTAACATGCGAAAAGTGTAAATCACAATTTGGACTTTAAAGCACCTTGAAAAAAAAATCTTGCTACGTGCAAGGGTCTCCCTGCACTGCCTGCAAGCGATACCTGCGAATATTACCAAATAAAGGTGAGGATTCATCTACAAATGATAAAAGCAGTTGTTTTCTCCCACCAAGAGATCATTGCAACTATTGTAAAAAGATGTTTACGTATGCATACGACGCAAGGAAACATGAAACATGTACACGTATGAGGAGCAACATTCGTATGACATATCGATGTAATAAAAGGTCGAAGAACGTATTCATGTGTTAAATATTTAAATCGTCATTTGAAACTTTGTAAGTCGCAAAATTGTTCACAAGCTGGCTTTAATACTGTACACGATATTACAATTGCTACATCATCTAATTGTACAACACAGACTAAGTCTGTGCTCAGCGAGCCAAAGTCTAATGTTAATAGTTTATCCTGAACCGATTCTCATTCAGGGGGCATCTTAAATATTATATTGCACGAAATATGACAATTATATTGAAAAATGTTTGATGTTTCCTATCAAATATGAGACCTAATAAATTAAACCAACTTATCGACGAGGAAGAAATACATGGTGCTGTCAGATATGATTTATGGCTAAACTGTAGCTATACGAAACCTGACCCACACGATGGTGAATATTGTATCAGAGCCTTCAAGACCTCAGATTTAGCAGTGTGTCAAGCATATGCAATGGAAAGCGCGGTTGTTGATAGTATACACAATTTATGTCAATAGGAAGAAGTAATGGTTACCAGGGGTTTCGGTTGGACCCAGGTATCAGTTAATCATCTAGAAACAAGAACAAGTGGTAATTATCCACTTAAGAAATAGGCATGTGCTGATTTCCTTCTACCCCACTACAGAGAAATACATCATAGTTTCGTCTTCGACCAGTTGAATGGTGTTATCAATTATTGTAACCATTGAAAACTGTCCAACTGTTGTTAAACAAAACTGCTTTGCGTCAGTATTGTATACAGGCAGCACTGAGGTGAGGGGTCAGCAATAAGGAGTCAGCACTGGGAAATCGAGTATGATGTGAACGACGAAATAAATGAGTGAATGTTCGAAGAAACAGACCTCCAGAATATTAACATGCAATATGTGTGGTGCGACAATTAGGTACAACAGATTATTCAAAGAGACACACTAGTGCGCGCAAAAGTAAATCACCTTCGCTTGACTCGACGCAGAATACATTGAACCTATTGCCGGACTGGCACTCGCCAATTGGAAGAATGCACACAGGGCTTATTACACTGTGGTCTCCTTTATGTGTTGACCTGAGTTCCAGCTGGGTGAATAAATTCCATGGAAGAAACTGTTGAGGATGTGACTGTATGATAATATGATTAAAGAACTAGATGAAATGATTGGTATAAAATATGCATAAAAACAATGTTTTTATTTCGCTGATGAAATGTGTTATTAACTATGCTTATAGAGCAAAAGCTAGACCTTGTACATATCTTGCTGCTATTGTGGAAAGAAGTTCCTGTTATTTTGCATGAAGATGGCACAAACTGATTACTGTACGAAGCCTTTTGTCATGCTTATCTCTATGGATGTACCTTCTTACTAGGAAAACAATGTTGCTCCTATTGAAAGATTTTCAGCAAAACTGAAATATTCGTCGAAGTGAGAGAAGCAATTGTTTAAAAGGGCCGACTTCCAAATCAGTAACATGTACTGACTGTGGGATAAAATTTGGTAGAAACGATCATCTAAAGCTACATACTGGTACATGTTAAGGTAATGCACGTTTTCTTGGCACGGGACAGCATCCATTGAACTTATTGCTGCATGACAAGGCTATGGCTTGGCTTCCTGCTTATTAGTCTTGTAAACTAACGATAGTTGAAGCTCCTATAATATTATCCGGGCATGCATCGTGTTCCAAAACCGTGTTTGAAGAAGGAAATAATAGTGTTGCAGACATTCACTATGAAGAGTGCGAGCCATTCAGATCTTCAGAATTTGCGAACAACAAACATGAACTGCTAAAATGTAAAGTGAAAAACGAAATTGCTACGACTCTCCAGGACATCGAGAATGAAAGTGTGACCTCCAAGTCTGCTGGTGATGATATCAAAAATGCATATTCTACTGATGAAATTTAAGTGCCGACATCTGAAACCAAAAGCGTAAAGCTTGTTACAGACGATAAAGGCTAATTGAAGTTGGGGTATAAGAAACTCATATTTGAATCTTAGTACTCTGGCTCAGATATATCTCACAAACTACTCAAAGCAGAAGCACATAGATGCAGACATGTATTGTGAACCTTCTGCAAAAAGTGACGTGAAATCTATCTGCTTATTTTCTGAAGACCCCAATGAATTGGTTGATAGAGAATGTTGGTTCCATTTCAGAGAAGTGGAGCTCTCTTTCTTTCAGCGAAGAAATAAATTTGATATTACTGATGAACTCAGTGCTAAAGGCTTTATTAAATGGCATTTAATGTATATGTATGATTTAGTTAAGAATATCAAAAATGCAAAAAAATAAAAAAAAATAAAAAAATGTATTATTTAAATTTCCTATCGACTACGAAATGTGACTACTGCTATGTGTTTACAAATTCCCGGTAGGTTGCAAGTAAATGTGTTGCTACAATAATTACACTCACACATGCGATGAATACTTTCATGTTGTGATGTAAAGAGCGAATCTCCAGAGCCCTTGCAGTTGACGATGCAGTCAGTGCTACAGTTGGTAAGTTTTCAACCAATTATTCCGTCTTCATATCGTAACATCGTAAGCGATCGCGGTGGACGAATGCTGATGTAACAACATGCTTTCTGCCACGCTCGACGATGAAGTAGAAACAATTTTTTTTACATGATGCATGCTTTTATACGATTATAACTATATGACGGTTCGTGTTGTCCGTCTCGGGTTGTCACAGTGTGACCTGCTTGTTACCTACTTATGAATGTCTGGCAGGCTGCAAGTATTTGAGATGAACATGTATTGAGTACTGTCATGTACGAAAATTTTTGTTAGAGATGTAGTTCATTGCGATTTTTGCATGAATTGCTCGATAGTACTATATATAACACAGAAATATTTAATTTCATATCATGTTGTATTTTTACCTGTGAAATGATTGGGCTGTCTAGAGGATAGAAACTGCGTATTATTTTCAAGGATGATACACTTCTCCAGCGCCATCAGGGTACATAAATTATTTCTTATAAAATTTCAATAGCATATGTAAAATGTAAGCATGTTTGGTCAATGGTGGTGTAATTACAAAACTTGTAAGTGCCGAGGAGATTTTTTGGTGGGTAATGAATACCATGTCCAGAAATGTAGGACAGTCATTGTGGTCTGTACTGTACTTCCATTAAGTTCACATCGATAGCTACTAGATGCACTCGCAGCCTCCATGTCTTCTCTTTATGAAACAGCTACATCAGTATTTTTTTTTTCAGTTAATGTAAACCTCTTATCTTTGTGTTTTGGATCTTCTAAAAAAAGAGTACAATCATAATTTAAATGTATGCGTGTGTGTTAGTGTTACGAAACATTCTTACTGGTCAGCACAAAGTTCGTTTTTTTAATGATATTTCTATATTAATAAAAATGTTTTGGTGAGCGCTTTGTGTGTATTTCGTTTCGTAAGGAGTTTACAGTTCTAGCACTATAAATGGTATGGTGTGAAGTCAAAATAAGTTTACGTAATATTTTATTTTACAATTATTTTATTATATATGTTGGCTTCAGCGCCTTGCAATAACGTCACTCTTGCATAACTAGCTGTTTAAATGTATTTGGTTTAGTATATACTTACAGTTCTAGCACTATAAATGGTTCATATTCAAATTAGTACATAAACATAAGATTTAAAACTCTATAAATTGTTACCTTGTAGTGTATAACTGAATTCATTTTGTAAAGGGAAGTGCATTTTGTCTCGACTGGTCTGCCACCTTGGAGCCTGACGCGTCTCTCTCGGCTTGTGTTATGTGCTATCCCTTCGACTTGTCAAGACATGCACAGTGCTCGCGCCACCGTTCGGCCATTTGGGCTGCCATACAGATCCCCAAGAAGTTAGTTGATCACACAACATCAGTCTGGTCGGAAGCGTTCTGCTGCTAGTGTTGTAAGTGTTTTTTGTACTCTGAATTTGGCGGTGTCGTTTTAATCGGTTTGTAAGGAAGTCATTTGTTATTATCTTGTACTATCCAGAATGGCCTGGTGTTGTATATAATCTTATAATACAGCGTACATCAAACGATGCTTACATAATATGTGTTTTTGCTGGTTGGCGAGAGCTTATAACTGTTTTCCTTTACATTTTATTATTATATATGTTCCATCAGTATGTAGCAGTGTTGTCCTCTGATTGTTCCCGAACTTCACAGTGGTAATTTTTTCGCCTACTAAAAAGTACTGTGCTCGATGCTCGCGTAATATACACCAGTTGTTAGTTGCTTATAACTATTTGCTTTATAACAATTTAATTTTTATATCTGTTTCCATCGGCGTGTAGCAGTGAAGTTTCTCTTGCACGACTAATGGTTTAAATTTGTGTTATTTTGTGTTAAGCAAAGGAACACAGTCTTTAGAAGTAACGTAATGTGTATCGTACTTGACTTAATGTATTAATTTTTGGGGTTGGCCCTTGTGATCATTCGTTCTTTCTCATTTTGGCATGATAGAAACACTGATATCAGTATTATGGGCTGTTCCTCCATTTTGTATTAAATACATAAAATGACTCGTTGTAACTTCATGTTCGTGATGTAATTACGTATATGCCAATCCTTTAATATTTGTTATTTTAGTGATTGTTTATGTACAGGATGGTTTCACATATCTTTCACTCGGTATCCCCGACCCTCGAGTTATGCTGACGATGTTTATTTTTGTTAATGTGTTCTTGTTAATGTAGCCTGCGATTACGCATGTCTTGTTATCAGTGCAGTTGTATACACCATTCATTTTCTTTATATATGGCTAGTTGTTAAGGGTTACCCATGCTAACGATGACTCGGACTCCGGCCCTTGTTTTGGACTGATGTTGTTCGTTTGTATTACTATATAAGTATGTCAACTGTAACCCACGACAATTTACATCTTACACGCAGCAAATTTGTATATGTCTTAATTTTTTCACATATAGTTGTTTGTTGTATGTTACCCCTGCTAACGTTTATTTACGTATATATTTTCACATTTATATATACAGCCCGAATGTTGGTGGGCAAAGGTAGGCTAGCTATCGCTAAGGTGTATCCAAAATAGTTGACACCTGCGGTAGCAGAAAACAAGTTCGGTGGTGGGTGATTGTCGATTGTGTGCAGGCCGATGTGTATGTGTTTGCTATTTAAGACCCTACACTCGTACTTGTAACAGTAGCTTTGCGACGCGCCTTTAAATATACCTTAATTTTTTTTACCTGCGTGGACGAAGGTTGTTACAATTTACCGAACTTAAAAGATTTGAAAATGCTGACCAAGTATGTTTGTACCAGCGCTTAAGGCCTACTTGCCCTTATCTCCTTGATGGCATTCGGAAGTGAAGCCTGTAGAATGAATTTGCTGGTCGTAGCTTCGGTGGGTGGGAAACGTCGGGAAACTATGCTTACAAGAGAGCTTAAAGTGTACATTAATCTACCACCCTGTTAGTCATCGGAGGTGATGCCTGTGATATGTATTTGGTGACAATAGCTTCTGTGGGTGGGAAATGGCACCCAACTAAGCTTATACGAAGTTCTAAGGTGTACTTGACCCTGTGAACCTTTTCATTGTCTGAAGTGATATATATGTTATGAATTTGGTGCCTATGGCTTCGGTTTGGGGTTAATGGTGGGCGACTATGCTTGTAAAGTACTTAGGGTGTGCTTGACTCTGCGGCCCAGTTCATCGTCGGGGGCGATGACTATGAAATAGATTTAGTTACTGTATCTTAAATGGTTCGGAAATTACATTAAACTATGCTTATAAGTGGGTTTAGGCCATTCTTGCCCCTGCGGCCCTGTTCGGCGTCGAGGGTTATGTCTATGTTATGAATTTGGTGACTATCTTAAACAGTTCAGAAATAACATCCAACTATGTGTAAAACTGGGCTTAAGGCGTTCTTACCCAGCGGACCTTTCATCGTCGGGTGTGATGCCTATTGTTACGAATGCGCTTTTACGTATAATTCATACTTGAAAGTGGCTTAATGGGCGTAGCTGAAATAATGAGTAATGATTAGGTAGAGCACAACAGTATAAGATGGAGTTTATTAACATAAATATTATACAATAACTATTAAAGTGACTATTGGCCGGGGGAGTTTAAATGAAATACCGAGATGCTAATTATTTATACTAAGTATTGTTACCTCACGCCATTAGTATTACTGTCAAATTGGAAAGTTCCCACCCTGTTTATGATGCTGGAGGCTGATTCTAGGAGGCTGTTCATTATGGCCGGACACACCCATCTTCAGTGGCCTACTCTCTGGTTGGGTCGAGAACAAAAGACGCCGCTCCGGTTGTTACCCTGGTCTATATCGGGCATGTTGTTTAATATTTTCGGCCCAGTTTACTGGTCTGGGGAGGGGATTTCTGCAACTGTCTTTCGCAAGGTGTTGTTGCAATCACGCTCGTGCCCTGGTTCAATATTTGAAGGTGTGATCGGGCAGGCCGTTCAGCTAAGGCCTGATCACATCATAACATACCCCCCAATGTTCACTTGCGAGATGCCCTCATATCATCCTATATACTGTGGGGGTAGTGGAAGTTAATTTTGAATTTTCGTGGTTCATCGTCTGGCAGTAGGAATATGGATCGGTGTGGAGTCCTCTTCACAATGGTAGGAAAAATTTTTGAAAGGAATTTCAGAAGACGGATAAGTTAGGTACAAGGGACTGCTAATTGCTTTCGTGTAGTCCTCAGGCAAGGTGGGTCGAACAAACACTGTGCTGTGAGTTTGCAGTGGCCTTGCAGGTCTTGAACTTGAATTCTGCTGGGTGTGCAAATTGTCTTCCACGCGAGCGCGGCAGACGCCCCATGGGCGGTTCGCGAACGCATCAGTCTTTCTTGAGTTTGTGAGTCCTTAAGTACTACGTGGCTTGTATCTTTTGATANTGGGCGGTTCGCGAACGCATCAGTCTTTCTTGAGTTTGTGAGTCCTTAAGTACTACGTGGCTTGTATCTTTTGATACATTAATTCTTGTAAGGAATGAAAAAAAAAATATTAATAATTAGTCACAATGAAAATAGGAAACAATTTTTAAAATNCATTAATTCTTGTAAGGAATGAAAAAAAAAATATTAATAATTAGTCACAATGAAAATAGGAAACAATTTTTAAAATGAAAAGACCTTAAATTTGGTAAGTTAACTGATCTCCCCATTGCAAAAATTATTATGTTTTGTTTGCATAGACAACACACTTGCTTAAACAGTTCAGAAATAACATCCAACTATGTATATAAGTGGGCTTAGGACGTTCTTGCCCTGCGGACCTTTCATCGTCGGGTATGATGCCTATGTTATGAATTTGGTGACTGTCTCTTAAACAGTTCGGAAATTACAGCTAACTATCCTAATAAGTGTGCTTATGACGTATTTGTGCGGTCGATACGGCTCTAAGCAAGTTTGCTTAAGCAAGCTTTGCTCCTTGTCACGCAGGTGGAATGACAGACCATGAGACTCGTCCCGCCAGAATGCCAGGTGAAAGAAAACCAGAAGAAATATGAGAAAACCAAGGTGTAATGACAGTGAATGAGACATGTCCCCACCAGGGCGCTTGGTGAAAGAAGATCAAGACGAATATGATAAAACTAAAGTGAATTGACAGAACATGGGACACGTCCCCTTCCAGGACGCCAGGTGAAAGGAAACTAAAAGGAATATGGGAAAAACCAAGGTGGCAGCAGACGACGGTGGTGTGTGAACATCCATGTTGAAGTGCTCGAAAAGTAAGAGAGTGGAAAGGGTGAAAATAAAGGAGATCGGAAGGAATGTGAGAAACCCCCCAAAGCGATAGAATGAACGAGAGGAAGAGTTAGGCAGGAATAAATAAGGGAGCACATGTAATAAAAGACAATAGAGAGAATAAGGGAGACCGGAAGGAATATGAGAAACCACCCACCCCTTGGGATAGAACGGACAAGAGAGAGAAGCAGGACGGAATGAGGGAGCATGAGAAATAAAATACAATAGAGAAAATACGAGAGACTCGAAGGAATATGAGAAAACCCCAAGGGATAGGCAGGCGAGAGAGAACGGGTGTGGGGGAGAGAGATACTGAACAGAATAAGAGAAGTTGCATGATGGGGCAATGAACTGCCATGACAGGGCGTGCTTGTAAATGTTTGCACACTCCGGCAGACAACTGCACAATATCTGCCAGGTACATCCGAATTAAGCAAAAGTCAGTAGGATTGAGCTAAAGTCAGCTGTATTGTGCAAAACACATTTATGTGAAAAAAGTGTTGCTGGTTTTGAGGCAAATTCGGGGAATTTTTGGGGAAGTTATGGCGATTTTGTCCGTTTTTTAAGGGGGGAAAAAAAGGAAAATTCCGAGGTAAAAAAAGGATTAAAAAAAGGGGAATTCCAAGATGTCCAAAGTGGCACCGCGGCTTTCCCGTTAGCAGCCAGGTTCACCGTGAAATCCCCTTTTCCTACTACCAACATACACTTTGAAAACTCTTTAATTTTTGAAACACTTGATTTGTTGTACTAAAAAAATTTGTGGATAAATATAAATCACTGCAAAGTTGATTTGCCACAAACATAAATTTAGTCTGCATTTTGACATAAATTGCAATGATACACTTGCAAAGTCAATTCAATAGTTCAGCAGTATTCTTCTGGTTAAGGTTGTTATAGTTTGAATGCTAACCCATTATGTTGATGATCTAACAAATAGTTATTTAGCAACGTAACATTTAATAAGTTTTATCACATACTGAAAATTACAATGTGGTAAGCAATTTTTTTAATTTTTCATAAGAATTAGTTATTAAATACAGTAAGACTTCCTTGCTGTAAACAATACCAGCCAGAATAAATTATTTTCTTTGCTACGTTGAAAGATAATTGTGCTATTAAACAAAAATATGTCAATAACAATTTAAATACGTCAAACCAAAAATTATTTTACTATCCCTTAAAATGGTAGCAAGATTTTGTTATACTAAACAAAATCGCCTATATAAATTTTTTTCTTTGCTATAAAGAAAAATGCATCGAATATTTTTACAGTGTAGCACGATAGAGACATTTAAATTTCGTCGTTGAAGAGTTTCCGACGGGAATGGTTGTTTCCATGGATCACGCTTTTCGTCCAGAAAGTAGGCATTCCATGCAAACTCGAGTGCTAGCTAAAAATACAGCAGTCATTCACCAGCGAGAATTGCTGGAACCGAGGTTGTTTTTATGGAAGCACAGCATACAGACAAAAAGGGGAGATGTGCGAGTTATTTCTGCTATAAAATAATTATCTTCACTTTGTACCGTGGTTAGTTTCGTTGGGCGGTCATTCAATACGATCCTGGCCATTGTGAAACGCACGATAACGGTGCTTCTCCTATTTACTTTCGTTCCCTCGGTGGTAGAGGGATGAGTGTATTTCAAGTCCAAACTGAATCGAACAGATTTTATTCAGAGAATTCTAAGGAGATTAATCTTTTACAAAGGAAGAATATTAAATGTTATTTGAAGGTCACCATTTTCCTGAGTAAAGAACACAGAGATAGAACAGCCTCCTTTATTCCTTGAACTCGAGCCACGAACTCCAGCGAAATGGCGTCAATGGATTCCAGCATGTTGAAACGACCGTTCTCTAATCAGCGCATTGTACTACTCGAACAAGCCAAGTTTGCATCCAAGGCCACGCGTTTTTCTCCTACCTTCCCTCTTCTCGACCTACCTCTTCCTCTCTTCAGAATGAGATAAAGGGCTCGGCAATGGGTGTCGGGTGTCTCAATGACCATAAGTAGTTGCACAGTGTTGACTATAGTCTATTCACGGTTTCTTCGCAATTTTTGAATCAAACTTTTGAAAATCATCCCAAGTAAGTTCAGTTCAGTTATTTCTTAAAAATTTAATGTTTTACTAGAGTTTTATACCTTTGTTAACATTTGAGTGTCTTTTTTTCGTTAAATTAAAGTATTATCTGTATTTTGTTTATAAATTATAATGTTTAATATATATGTGTGTTGTGTCCGTTTGTTCGGACGCGTATAAATCCCGAAGAAATCAACCAATTTTCATTATTTTTTTATAAACATTCCTTTTGTTCCCATGAGTGTTTGTACACGTTTCTTTTTTATCTGTTTTACCTCCAAAGGTACTAAAATCTGCGAAAAGCTCATTTTTGCCATGCTTTCGCGTCAGGAAGCGCCCTTCTTGACAGCTGTCTGTTTGAACATTTCAGTTTGTTGTTCTCTTACCCATTAGAAATTTCCTTTCACTTTAAAATAACACAGTTTCCAGTCAGATTGGCAGCTGCAATGACAATAAATAAAGCTCAATGAGAGTCATTGCAAATGTGCGGAATAGATTTAGAATTAAAATGTTTTTCGCATGGCCAATTGTATGTGTCGTGTTCTAGAGTAGGAAAACCATCCAACTTATTCACACTCGTGGAATACGGTAAAACTAAAAACATTGTATACAAACAAGTACTTCAATAATAAANCCATCCAACTTATTCACACTCGTGGAATACGGTAAAACTAAAAACATTGTATACAAACAAGTACTTCAATAATAAATATTTTGAAAATGCATATACTTCTTTCAATAAATTTCACAAAAATGAATAGAACCAAAATATTTTATGCCACAGCAACGCGTGGCCGGGTAAGCAAGTTTACAATAATTACGAATAAATCCAGTGGGAAATCATGTGTGTTGGTAGCACCTAGTAAGAAACAGTTCTCAGTCCAAATATTATTACAACTTAGTGCCCACGAATTCGGTGCGTTGTCCTTTAGTATAATATTATAGACCTGGTTAAGCTCAGTTTGCACGAGGCGGAGGAATATCCTGGAAGTAGAACTTTAGCAGGGCTTCAGGAAAGTGTTAAGTAACCGTGAATGGATAATAGTTTCCGTTGCCGTGTTTAATATTTCCGTGAGTGCTCGTATCTGTAGAAGTTTCTTCAATTAATGTGGGCAGGTTTACACGCGCTCGCACAGACAGCTCACGGCATTTAATTTCCCGTACTCACCGTTGTTCTACCTCTCTCTCAACAGCTACACCGGCGCTC
>NQII01006033.1:29547-64983 GCA_002778355.1 Clitarchus hookeri | reverse complement strand
AGAAGTAAACCACTTGTCTTCGGGCAGCCCAGCCAATAGGGAATTTTTTGCAGCACGCATTGGCCATTCAAAAACTCATGTTCACAAAATCACCACAATCTCATTTAAGGCTTCGAATCAGCTTGTATACGATAAAAGACCGGCCGGGGGTCTAATAAATCCTCGTCCAATCTATAACTTAATCTGCTTTCTTTTTTTTCAAAACTCCGTAATAAATGGACGTTACTAGGTTGCAGCCTCACTGCTACCCCCTCCCGCGAACCCTGTGCAGGCTGTTAGGGGGTGGAGGGGGGAATTATGGGTACCAGGGCTTGCCGGGGCGACTTGGAATGTCTTAAAAGCCGGCTGCGAGCTTAGTTCATACTAACAATTTTATTGATACGGTGGGGAGAGGTGTTAGGTTCTCTTTGCCAGCCGCAATAAAATGAAATACAACTGGGTGGACAAATCCTCCCCACCCCCAGGGGTTTGTATTACCCCCGTACTGAGGAGCTTGCTCCAGTGATGATGAGCGGCGGCAGTGGCCACTCTGGCATATGACCTCTTCCAGAGCGTCGCACAGCCAAACAGAGCGTAGGCCCTCACCGAAGTAACAGCCACGCCGTTTCGCTTGTATGTACTTTTGTACTCTCTGATACTCTGCTGAACCCACTATGCCACGGATTTCCGTGATGGCAAAATTTACACACCCGTCGTCCGAAGAACACAACAGGAAAGTTTACAGGAATATAATGGCGTGTTGTTTTCTTTAATTTGGGCACACAAATTCACTGATTTTCCGCACGAAGCTCTGAGAACGGGCCTTCTGTGTGATCGGATAGTGCGTACTGCGAAAGATTCCCTATTGGCCGGTTGCGCTGCCGGACGGCATGTGGGCAGAAGGGCGGTTATTGGCGAACAGAGTTCCGACTGGATGTTGCTGGCCCGGGCACTATTTTGCTGGCGTGTGCGGTTGGAGTTCGTGGTTTAAGCGGCTGTTTCACTTCTGTAATTGTGGTTGTTCTGTATCTTTAATGTGTCATGTAATGAGAACCGGGAATGGAACGGGGAACGGAATGCAATTTTGGGGAGACAGGAGTACCCCGAGGAAACCCGCTAGACAGTGGCAACGTCTGCCACGTATCATATATTTGGGTGTATGGCCACGACAACGCCCGCGCCGATGATCTAATCCGGGTCGTCTTGTTTGGGGTGATTAGTAGCCGTTATGCCACCGCGGCTCGATCAAATCTTCTATATAACATGAACCATGCTAGGCTCGTCATTTTCTTCTCGTCTCTAACAAAGCTGTTGTGTACCTAGACGAGCATGAAGCAAGAGACGTGCAAGTTTAGTTGGTAGAACATGTGCTGCTAGTAGTACATAAAATACCGCAAATATAAAACATGTTTCCTACAGGCTGCACCGAAAAAAAAATTTTACTACGTCAAATTCTTTTTTTGACGTAAACAAATTAATTCAACGTTTGGGATAAATAAACTATTTCTTCGCTGAAACCAATTTATGCCATTGTTCACATTTGGTTTCCCAAAACTGGTACATTTATTTGGCACTTTTTTTTTTAACATTTCTGTTGCCTTACGTATGGTAGAGTTTCGTTAATCAAACTTTAAAAAATATCATTATCACCGAGATTCGAACCTGGGTCTTTAGAAACGGATAATTACTCCTCGGAGATTTCAGTGAAAGTCATTATTAATTTTCAATTAATATTTTAGTTTATAACTATAAAAGAAAATTTCCAAATTATATTAAGTTTTCTACATTCAGTTTTTTGCTTATCGTTTGAATTATTTAATTGCTATTGTTTGTCGAAAATTACGATTCACTAAATTTACTATCAATATTGGTGCTATATTAATTGACACCTCAATTTTAATCAATTTCTCGAGCTAGAAATTACAGTGAAGGCAAATGACCCGATTACTCTACAGCCAAACAATTGAATGTTGGTACTGCACACAACTGGCTGCGTTACCGCAATATCGTATCAGATACTTTCAGCTTCTGAAAACTTTTTTTTACTAGAAACAAAATATATACTCGACTCACTCATGACGTTTATAATGTTCGTGGCAACCGAACTAATAAGTTGAACATACTTGTAAAATGTTTTCTATACCAAATATTTAAATATGGTGCTGGAACAACCAATAATTGTTCTGATAAACGAATTATTTCTAGACGGTCTATTTGGTTCGATAAAATGAATACACAGGTTAAAAACTAAATCAGTTTATTTGTCGGGAATAAAATCTTTATCTTGCCATTTGTTAAATTAATTTTTGTACGAATTCCTTGGCTTTCTCACGAAAATGGCCAAGCTTTGATTTTTATCTCTATTGCATTCGGATTCAATGAGTCGCTTTACCTACGGCTCGCTACACGGAGAAGTTAATTTCTACACGACTGAAGGAAACGAGGTTAATTGGCAGCAAACAGAATATTATAAAAGCATTAAGTGCCAGTGTTTAATATGCGTTAATGCGATAAGGCAAAATCCGACTGTTGCTTCAGAGTGCAGTGTATTAAAAACCACTTGAAATAGCGTCTCTGAGACGAGGCGTGTTTTAATCATGGAGGTATAAACGTTGGAAAAATCGCCGCTTTGGCTTCAATCGCACATTAATGTGAAGGTTAAGTCAACAATGCCTCAAGGGAGCCTAAAAGAGAATAAAGCTCTATTGGCACTTCATCTTAGCAATTTATGAGTGTCAGATCACCACATTAACTACGCGACACGCAAAGACTATATTGTAAAATCATACACCACCTTCAAGTCAAATCTTTATTTTTTAACATTGACTAATACATAATATGTTAAAAATATCTGTAGAAAATTAAATATATAAATATTATTTCTACCTTTTTTTTATTGAAGAGAAAAATTTAATGCGACTGTTGTATGTGATTATGTACGAAATTCACGTTGTTCGAAACTCATCCTCGAGGGATGCGTATGGTAGCAAGTTCACAGTGAAAATGTTCAAGGGAACTAGTTTAGCATGTAGCTTGGTAGTTTACTTGACAAGCGCAGTGCTATAATATCCTTGCATGCTGCTTGTATGAACAAAGTTAGAGTTTCGCTTGCCGTTACGTAAAAGCCTTGCGGTCACAGAATTAACAACACTTGTATCAAAATATCTTGAAGTTCTCAGGTTAATTATCTAGAGAATTCCTTCAGAACCTGATGTACATGTTACCTTGGAGTGTCCTAGACTTTTTCTTTTAATATTGCGTATCTAAACTACAAGAAAGTTCTCNCTGATGTACATGTTACCTTGGAGTGTCCTAGACTTTTTCTTTTAATATTGCGTATCTAAACTACAAGAAAGTTCTCATGGTGTACAAGAGATACAAAATTACTTTTCGCTGGTATAAAGTTTTAGTAAAATTGGACTAACAGTCCAAAGTTGGTATTCGGTATATCATTATAGTTTTACGAAAAACGTACAGGAAATGTCTCAAGTTTTAATAAGCTGTACCTGTAAAATACTATGCTCTTCAAAAAGAACCCAACCTCACTCCGATACACGGCAGAGAATTACGTATGTTCAGACTTACGATATTATTTATTTTCATAATTAACCATGGATTATCTTTTAACGAAGTTTAATGGAGGTGAAATCAAAGCTAGTCGTCCTTTTAATATTCGTGCGCTCTGCAAGAGATATCCAAACAGTAGGATTTTTGTGCTTCCTTTGCTGTCGTATTACTGCTGTATTTTCTGCCTACTTGTTTATATTATTTCACTCTATTTATGGTTTACGAGCATTTGTTAGTAAGTGAGTGAAGAGATTTAGGAAGCTCATAACAACGAGGTCTTGAGAGCCGGTGAAGGCGAGGCGAGGTAAGTATGGAGCAGCGCCGGAAAATGAAATGGCGGGGGAAACGGGGGATCCCCTAGAAAACCTGCCGACCGTCGGCATCATCCGGCACTACTCTCACAGGCGAAAATTCGGGAGCGACACCGCCGAGAATCGAACTTAGGTGGGAACGAGTTTTCTAACCACTACACCACCGTGGCCCCCAACATTTGCCGGGATGAGATACACGGAATATGTCAGAAACCTAGGCACATAATAAAATATATACAAAAAAAATTAACTTCTTGATACGGTGATGAGCACATGAATNATGTCAGAAACCTAGGCACATAATAAAATATATACAAAAAAAATTAACTTCTTGATACGGTGATGAGCACATGAATGAATGATTCCTCCTTAGTAGCGTGTAGCACCACTTGTCACCCTGATGAAGGTGGTGATACTTGTGCACCATTGTTTCCGCTTTGCATGATTTACTACATCCTGTATCTAGTAGTGCAAGAAGTAATTGTTTATTGCTTTGAACAGTGATTTTTGGTGTACACAATTTCTTAATCTGTGAGTGCTATAATATTGATGCTATCTGCATTTTGTGTTGCAAAGGACTTCTTACATGTCTGTTGTAATTTATATCTTATATCTCGTTTGTTTTCTATTGTTATTCATGTGATTGAGTTTATGTCACTAAATATTTCCATTTCTGATGCATCCCTTCTTTTGAAGTCATGTGTTGCATGCTTCCTTTTAAGTGGTTTGAAGCATTCTGAAATATCAGTGTGCTGTGTTATGTTTTTGTTGGGGAGCATTGGACAGTTTTTGGCATGATGATCTTCATACAAACACAGTGCACATGTGATTGCAAATTGGGATTTACAACCTAATTTAATTTATTTTGCTGTCTTATCTTTGTTGTTGTGAAGTGGAACATTATAGTTTTTAATTGAGTGTTTTTCCTTTTGTCCTCCTTGCAGTTGAATATTTTGTTTCTTTTTTTCCCTATTTGCCTCTTCAACAGCTGTTATATTTGTCATGTCAGTTGTCCTTTTTTTTACAATTTTTATTTTGCCACCTATTAACGTGCTCTATGTTGTAGTATATTTGGTGTTTCATATTATAGTAGTGGTAACCAGATATGTTGCTTGTATTATACGAGTGGTTTTTCTTAACAATTGGTGAACTTTCTTGTGCATATACAATTGAGTATGTGTTCTGATTTGGCCTCCAGTTTCTGGCCACTATTTCTGCGATCGTAGGGCGGTAGACTTTCTTTATTCCAAATTTGCAATGCCAGGGTGTATGGGAGGTTTCTACACCTTGTAAAACAAGTTTCTTGATTATGCTGAGTTCTTGAATTGTGGGTGGTTGGGGGGTAGATACTGTGGATGTGGTGTTCTACGTACTTGATTCATATAAGAGTTGTGAAATGGAAATGGTAGTACATCAAATAAGGATGGCGTGTTCCTTTCTGCGTTGTGTGTATTTATTGGCCTAAAACATTGTCCTTGTTGTGTTATCTAACAATTATTGTAGCCTTTTTGATATGCGTAATGGTGGCATGTGTTCTGATGGTATAAACTTTGTTTTGGCAGTGTACAGTTTGTTTGAACTTTACGCTTATTTTCGTGGCGATGTTGAAAAAGGTTTTTATTGTTCTGTAGTTTTGTGTTGTCTGACTTTTTGTTGCTTTTAGTGTCAGTTTGTTGATTCCCTCCGTAATTGCTTCAATCTCTTTATGTATATCAGTGGAGATGGCTGACGCCTGGTTCTCTATATTGTGTTTGTATTTCAAAAGTACTGATTCAATTTATTTGATATTGTTTTGCATTGCTACTAATGATGAGTTATTCGTAACAATGAGTTTACCAATAACCGATGGTAAGAGAGAATTCCACAGTATTGCCAATATTTCCTCCTCTGACATGGTTAGTTTTACTTTCTGAACAAAATATAATATTATATCATGAAGGTTTAAAATTGCCGATTCACCTGGTTCTTGTCTGCTGCTTTTTACTGTAACCTATTTGCATATGTTGTAAAATCTGGTGTTAGCTGCTACACAATATAATTCCACTTAAGTTGTTGTTGTTGAGCTTTTGCAATAATGTTTTGATACACTCTTTTTTCTGGTCCCCCTAAGTGGAACCTCTTTATATTACTTGTTTCATCCTAATCATTAATTTCGCTACACTTTTCAAAATTTTCTAAATATTCTACTACGTCATGCTTTGAACTCCCATGAAATTTTTCTACATTAACTGGCTGTTGCAATACAACATGAACGAGTTAAGTAGTCGCCATTACTTCCGTATTGTTTTTTGCGGTTATGTTGTGTAGGATATTCACTAGAGTGGAATTCCGATTGTGTGCATTCTCCTGGTAGTATGTAAATTCTGATAAGTGTTACTAATTTTTTGAGAGCGTGGTTTTTGATATTCGTGTTTCTTCTTCGTGTACTGTAGGCTCAAATGTTGATGTAGACAGTAAATTTTTAAAAACCCTCCGGTTAAAGGCCTGGTTTTGTGTGTAATTTCACTCAGTTCTTCATGAACGGTGCTCTGGTTGTCTAACTGTAAAGATAACTGTGTGCTCTGATTGTGTTCTGCGTGCCCCGGACTGGCTGATAGAAGGCCAATGAAGTTTTTTTAAATTTTCCAGTTTAATTGTGTCCTTCCTCCATTGAACTGAACCATATTTATTTGTTTATTTAAAAAAATGTTTAAAGCGTGTAATGTCTACTTATAATGCATGTATGGGTTATAAGCGCGGTAGAATGTTTGAATATAAAAATTACAACAACAAAGCACTGCTGATTACAGCTTATCTCTCTAAAACTACTATTTTAAAATAAGCAAAGCCTCAATGATGTGCGTTTTGAGAGTGCAGTGTTGGTGAAGGTATTAATGCTCGGAATGGCATGCGGTACGAGAGGGTGGGGAATTTATTTAAAGTGTGCAGGAGCTGTATGCTACAGTACAGATGTAAGGCGAGAGGGTCGGGAGGAACCCGACCTCCACCAAAGTTATACTTCCTTAATGGGAGAATAGTTCATGATAGATCATGAGGGGAAGGCGGGGGACTTTTAATTAGGCAAAACTAATTTATTCAGGAGGAACTTTACTGATCCATATTACAATACTTACTGTGTGATGTGGTTAGTGGGGTTAGGGATCGAGGTAGGTGCGAATGACAATCTGCTATGGGAGGACCAGCATATAAGGGGCTCCGGGCTCGCTCTCTCACCCTCCAATCGCCGCTCGGAGACGTCGTTCAGGGAGGACCGACGCCGACTGACACCCCGGCCCTTAGCCACCGTGTCCACTACACTTCTCCTTCACGCCCACCTTCTCCGATATCCTTGATTCCCATTGGCTCTCCCTTGTAGCCTGGGCGAGGTTACTGCCGTTTAATGTTGATGAAATTGCCGCACCCCCACTGTGTCAGCCGGACCCAGATATTCTACGTACTTCTGCAGATTTATGCGTTTTCAGTCGTTGCGTTACAGACCCCGTTGTTTGTGAACATTGTTTTAACAACAGTCGTTGGCCGCATTCCTGCCTTACCCAGCCTTGCTTCTTGTGTTATAATCGTCACAGTGTTAAGTTAAACAGTTCTGTAATTGGGTTAATTTCAGGGAAACCAATCTCACATTATTTACATCGCGTGATGAGTTCTTTGGTGTGTAAACACGTGTTAAATAATGTGCGGGGTAGTAGGATAAGGTTTGAAAGAATACAGTTACTAAGCACCATCCCTGCACAGCGATATCAAGCCTGTCAACGTGTCAGGAGGGATAAAATTGCAAAGGGCGTGTAGTTCGCTATTGTTGCTCGTCAGACACAGCCGCTGGACGGAGCAAGCAATGTTCGAGCAGGGTTCATATACCGAGTGGGGACCATTTGTCATTTCAGGGAAGGACGTACATGGCTCACCGTCTCAGTTGGGGATACTGCCCGGTGGAAGGGATGGGAAGCAATTTTTTATCTTAAAGGCGAAGGATGGCGTTTGGAGCAGTGGCGAAAGGACAATTCCCTTATCCGCATCACCAGATCGGGCTGGACGTCCATGGTAGCCGATTCCGAAGAAGAAGAGAAAGGAAGTTTCTAGAAGTAAGAATAATATTTCATAAATATGAGTGATGAGTTTAACGGATAATGATGTTAATAACCACGATAATGAGTTCTTTGAGAGAATAACAGAGTTTCTCGAAAGTTATGATTTTGTGTCGTTTATATTTCGTTTGTGTTTGCAGGATATAGCAGCTTACCCTGACAAAAAATTTTTGGAATTTTTATTTTTGTTATTTCTGTAGAGCTCATAAATGTCTGGCCACTTCTGATTCGTGTATTAATCAAATTAATATGTGATATTATTTGTAGAAACACGTTTGCCGTTCATGATGGTGTTCTTTAACAAAGTGTTGTTAGTAATATTGCTCAAACTCCTGTAGTATATTCAAGAAAAAAAAAGTAAATTCCGTAAGAGGAGGATATTTTGCTGTTCGCTTATTTTCTTGGAATTTTTTATGATCTTATTCTTTGACATTTATGGACTGTGTATAATGGATAGATACAAATAAAGCTGGTATAACCGTAAAAAGCACCGTGGTTTCATTTTAGGGTAGCAGAAAAACACTCCTCCCGGTAGCATTGCGGTTATTAAACATTTTTAGAAGTGCGACACATTCATATGCGTTACTGTGTACGCTAGTGGCCTTCCACATCTATTCATTTCCTTGTTGTGCCATTGTCCAGGTGCATGGCTAACCTGGCAATTGGAAAAACAATTAGAAATGTACCTTAATGCCATATTACACGGTACAAGATTCCTGGAAAGATTGTACAAGGTATGCCGTAGCGGCCGTTATACCAGCTAGTACGGGAAACATAATGACTTTTGCAGCCTTGTACGGTCACATTTTATACCTGGTTTAGTAGTCGAACCAGTCATTTTTTTCGTGGTAGGTTCCATGCGAAAGCGTACCTGGCAAATCACATTGCAGTTTCAGAAAGTAGGCCGCTCTCCGTGACCATTACTTGAAACGAGTTAATGAAGAAACCGAAAAGGATATTTCCATCTTTATTACACGTTCGTGGTTAGGAACTCATTCAAATATGTTTGAAATGCAACAAAACCGTATAATATTGACAACGACCGCGTGCGCTCTTTTCAGAAACGTTTATATTTCACGTATATTTAGTCACACAGCGCATATGTTAATTGTTGCCGTTGAGGTATACTGTGGCTACAACGACCGACAAACGGATTTTTGAGTGTGAGTTCAAAACTACTTCGGATATACTTTTGTTTTTTTTTTAAATACGATTTGCAATGTTACGTTAAGAAAGAAATATAAAATAAAAAGTTTTGCAATAGCGTGAATACCTTTAAATGATTCTTATGTATTCTCATTATAATTTTCAAATATTGAAAAATCATCAAAATACATAAAAAATGTTTTGACAGCTAACAGTAATAAATCAATATGAATGTGTGCTATGTTTTAATAGACTTACACAAGTTAAGCAACCGCCGAGTGNTAGCTAACAGTAATAAATCAATATGAATGTGTGCTATGTTTTAATAGACTTACACAAGTTAAGCAACCGCCGAGTGCCGTTACTCCAACTACTGTCGTGTAATAGGAATTGGCCATGCCAGCTCGTACAGCGGCTGTTGTATCGGCTCATGCACCACACCCTGTAAAAGCTTGTACAAGTCCAAGTACGGCAGCAGGTATCGTGTAAAAACGGCTTTAACTAATGACTGTTGCATGCTCTGTGGTATTACGGGTTTTCTGATAGCGGGTGCACGGATAACGGTTACTTTAATATTTCTGCCAAACCAGTATTTTAATTCGTGTTTAAGAATTTACATTGCCAGGATTAAAAAAACCACTGACAAAACGTAAATCTAGTAATATTGTGTAGTTATAAAAAACATAAATACACACCTCAAAAAAGTTCGGAATACCATAAATTAGACTGCATCAACGTCATGTTGTTAACCCAGTGATGTATTAACAAGAGCATCGTTCGCCATTTAACAATGAAAAAGGTGGATTCATGACGCAATGCAAACAACAACAAAAAACACTCTCTCGTCTGAACATAGATAATGAAAACATAAACTTGGCAAACATTCACGTCCTTGACCACTTTAGCAATTAATGGTTATGTCATCCGCATATACGGGTGAGTTCTTCCACCCTGTGAGGCATGCCTTGTATGAGTGTATCAAGGTTTTCTTGGGTTAAATAGTCCCGCTCTTCTACAGCAGCTGCAATAAGTTCCTGGAGAGTATCTGGTGGGTTAGAACGCCATGAAATTGCCACTTCCAGCTTGTCACAAGAATGCTCAGTGATATTGATATCAGCTGTCTGTGCAGGCCTGTCCAATCGTTTAAAGTTTCTTTTTCGAAGATACCGACGTGCTGCTGCAGAACGGCGATGCCTTGCACTGTTATCGGCCACGATGAAGTGGTCGCCGACATAATGTCTGTTGGTCCTCACGATGGCCTTCAGAATCTCTTAAATATGTCAGGTGTCAGTCAATGCATCATTGACGGGAGATGAGAGGCGTTCACCGTTCCACCACTATTTCTGCCCAGGACATACTAGTTCCTCCAGATAATGGATTAACTTCCTGAAAATATATGTACTAATGGTGTGGTCCACAAGGTCCATTCCTTAGTTTGTCTGGTGTCAGGATGCAGGCGAATACTGGTATTATAAGTAAACATGACATAACTCAATTCTGCAATGGTCAAATGTTTATGGACTGGGGCCTCGGTCCGTCGATAAGTCTGGCACTTCTGATTCAGAGCAAACGCTCTCACTGGCCTTCTAGCTTGAAGACCTACGTGATGTAGTCGCCTGCGCACTGTTTGGTCGGAGATGCGAACCCCCGTTGCTGTGGATAAATCAGGTCAAAGAGCCTGGGTAGTCGCTAATTGACGGCGGGAAGCCTCCACTCAAAGGAAATGAGTTTGACGTGGTGTTGAAACACGAGTACGACAACTACGCCGCCTATCTAGCACACTGACAATGTCTGCGTAGTTCTCCCCACCTTTAACTCGCCTCTTTGCATGACATTTGACCGATCGGCAGTGCAACATCTTGCTGTGTATGACCTCCAAAATGTAAAGTCACTATCTCGATCCTATTGAATTCCTGCTTTCGGGAATTTCGTTCGTACTGCACTAATACAGGTGTGTGTATGGGCTTAGGATATGTACACAAAGCACGCCGTTCTTACACATAAGTATGTCATTTCATATGTGTTCTGGGAGTTCAATGCTGGCAGTTCCTAGGACAGTAGGGCATGGCATATCCCTGACTACACTTCATGACAGTATTACAAGCATTTGTTGAGATGTGTATATAATCATAATTTAGTATCACAATTCACAAAACAGACTTCCATTTTCCCCATGATTCCAATTAAACAAGAGAATTCTTTTTACTTTCGATTGATTTGTTACTTGGCCATGCGAGTCTATTTTGAGATAGTTATATTTATAACCTGGGAGCATTCAAACTGTGCTTGAATCTATAAACCGTTCGGTGATTGAATCCTAAATATACGTAGTTCTAATTTGTAATATTAAACTGTGGCCATAATTTCATGCGTGAATATGTAGTTCTATAAACGCACAGCAAAAATAATTCTACGGTACCGTCGTTTTATTGTGATGAAGAATCCGCTTTTAATAGCTAGTATATGTTACGTGTGAATGATTCAAAAGTACTCACGACCATCACAGTGCCTCTGTCAATCATGTCGTAGTTATTACAATTAGGAAAAATATTTTCCTAAGTTATACAAGTTGTAAGTTATAAGTACACTGTATTTATGAGTAACTTGGTTACACTACTCTTTATTCATGTGTTTTTGCCTCAGTTAATTGCCAGTTTTCTCCTAGAATAGGTACCAAGTAATTCAATACAATCCCTTTGCAGTATGGTTCACTTAGAGCCTTGCAGGTTATATAATATGAACTGCTTTTAAAGTCTCGTTTTTTCTTAAGATGGTTTTCCCTTAATTTTCCTGTCTCGAGCGATGTATAGCATTAATTATTTATTTATTTCATTCGCATAGGTAGTCAGGGTGTTAAAATTACGGATGGAGAACTGGGAAGGTATATAGAGACGATGACATGTTGTGGATTCAGTTCGTGGCAAGAATCGCACTTTTATGTTACTCTGCAATTGTTCGAGGTTTTATTTGACACTTCCGGGATAGACCTGAACCAGTTACAAACATGAAACATAATGCATGCCCAATCTTTGCCTCCTGCTGTGACTGCAAGAAACCAAGGTGAATTTCATTTTTGGATGAATGTCAATGACAACACATTTTGGTGAAAAGAGTTTACGCAGGTTATATTTCTACATTCTACCTAAAATCCCGCAGTTGTTGTTTGGTTACTAGCCGAGTGTCTATAGGAGAAGACATTTTGCATTTTGAGTGATCAATCAGAATTGGGGTACTGTGGTTCTTAACGTTTGGGATTGACGGTCAGGTATCTAAGACGCGTAGCACTTAAAACTATACAATTGAAAAAGTGAATCAGAGTTAAACTCTTTTGGAATAGAAATAGATATGAAATATTTTAACGAATATCGGATGTTCCAAGTTATCATTATTATCCGAAATAATATATTAACGTCTCTTATGACCCCGCATCTAAGAGGCTCAAGCCACTGGCAATATGCGAGCTGAAAATATTTCGTTTATTAATGTTGATACCTGCAATAGTGTCCTCACTATGCCACATGACATAAAATATATTTTCGTGAAAATCAGGGTTACTTACTGGCTACACGTACGTTTTAGTTCAAATGATCATTTGGTCCTAACACAGAGCATGTGATTTTGTCGTTTGAATAAATATGGACCTACGCATTTGCAAACCCTACGTTGTATTCTAAGTAACCCTACTAGGTAAAATAAAGTAAGCAGGTTTTAAAAATATTTTATATTAAAAAACCAAACATTAAATAGAAATGAACGAGTCTGAGTTACCTGTTGTCAACAAACATGAAACACATACATAATTTCAAGAAGTAATCAAGTCAGAGAACCAATAACAGAACGACACATCACGGCGAAAATGTAACATTCAAATAATTCCAAGCAGAAATGTAGTCAGATGACACCAGAAAAAATTACACAACACAACCAGATATGTTGGCCAAACAGAATAACAACAAGTATGGAATATGATGAATACTACCAAAAGCGGGACGAACAACGAACATAGTACAAACGAACACAATGGCTGCAATAGTTGTAAATATGGACGACACGACGACGACAATATAGACGAAAAATAGAAAGTTTCCTTCGTCGACAAGTGCGACGTTTCTGAAAATGAAATATGTCCCTGTCTTCAGGCACACAGTTCGAGAGAGGCATTTTGACCGACTCTGGCATCTGTATATGATTTGACGTTACGCTCAATATAATACTAAGCTCGTGGTCATCTCTAACAGTATGTTCCTAGTTCCTTCCGGGAAGCCAGGGTGTGAAGTGTAAATATACAATGCCGGTCATTTACTGTCCTATTTGAATAAGTAGAATACAATAAGAACATGAAGTCTCAAATATTCTTTTTTCGCCGCATTCCTTGCCTGAAAAAACAAACTTCAATAACATTTAACATTTTCTACATATTTCAGTGTTCATTCGGAGCTGAGAATGGTTACGTTTATATGCGACTGATTTACTTATGATTTTAAGTGGTAGAGTAGTTAATTGGTTTTCGCTACATAGCATTTTTATGTTGAGTTTTTATTGGGGAAAAAACAGCTTTAATTGTACGTATATATTTATTGAGTAATTAAATGGTAAGAACGCTTATTAGTAGTATTTCTCTGTTATATAAAGATATATGCTACCCCGAAGTTTTTTTATGTCTTTTTATTCTACACAATTATTTACTAGATGATATTTTTCCACCTTTAATGGTTTAGACAGCGTATTGCAAGAGAGCGCGCTGGCGGCAAACGTTTTTCCGACATGATTCACTATTATCGTCACCGCTTATTCCTTATGTTACTTTACGTTGCAAAATAAATACTTAAACCTTGCCAGAGAACATAGCTATGAATAAAAAAAAAAACACGTAAATCTTATAAAAGGTTCCCGAGTGAAAAGCGCACTAACAGACAGACCGAGAGACGTTGAGTTTTATAATGTGTATAGATAATCTGAAGGCACATAAAACAAAATCAACGAGATTTGTAGAGTACTGAGCATTTCTCGATTTTCGTTTAACCATGNACGAGATTTGTAGAGTACTGAGCATTTCTCGATTTTCGTTTAACCATGAGCTACTCAAAAACAGTAAGCAACAGTGTCAGAGAGTCATGTACAATCAAAGGCAGAAGATTATCGCTGCGGTAAAACCGAAAAAGTCCGTATAAATATGTGAAGAGCTAGGTTAGTAAATTTCACATCCATGCATTACTTCCATGACATCAGATACAATGATTGAATGTTTTGATTCGTGTTTACTAGAAACAAGATCAAAGGAGCTGTGTTTAATAAATTATTTCCATTTCTATATTTTTATATTTTCCTTGCGTACATCTTAGAATACGCCGAGGCTGGCGCAGAATTATTCAACCGTGGAAAGTGATTAACACTTTGCGGCCGAAAAATTTTACTTGTGTAAAATATAGATATGTATTATTAGATTGCCTATATCTGCAACTCCAGGAAGACCATGTTCTATTCTTCTCTATTCGCATGTACCACTGGGCTATTGGTTCGAACAACACGAGACTTTCATCGCTCTATGGCTGTCACCGAATAGAGAGCAGAGTTAGTAGTGTTCCAACCACATGTTCTTTCTTGTATAACAGAATGTTAGTGTAATCTGTTCTTTTCAGAAATAGTAGAAATATTTGTCTTTAAGTAAACCAAAATTGTGGCCAATTATTTTATGTTATATAAAATAATAATGACAAAACTAGGGAAAAATGTTAACTATATCAGGTACAGTTTGGCTGTTTACCTGCAGTAATGTCAGTGCTGCACTCGGGTATAACACTCGAAGTGTTAGCAGAGACAATACCACTGTGTGTTACAAGATTTCACCACGCTAGGTCCCGCAGTACCTTATATACTGAAGCGGGAGTCACTTGTTTATTGGCTTATACCACTAGCAGAACTCATTCTGCTGTTTGGTCCAATCACGCGAAATGAACTTACCATGATGCTGAGTGATTACTATTGCTTCTGTGTCCTGCAGGGCGTGTCGGACGAGCGTAGGTCCAATGAAACACGTGGAACAAGCGTATACGCGTATGCCACCTACCTTGGTACTGAATTCTAATGCCAAATAAATAAATAAATCACCTATTATATAATCTTTTCTATAATTAATAATTTAAGAAGAAATAAATAAAACAAACCCTATAAAAATTAAAGATATTCAATCAAATAATAAAGTTATTAATATTTGAGTGCCATTAATTATAAATAGTTTCTATTCAACAAAATTAATTAAATCATTAAATATTAATTAAATACCAAAAAAAATTTTTTACTAATAATTAATCAATAAATAAATAAAATATTGCATAATGAATAACGCCAAAGAATAACCAAATATTAATTGAGTTGTCAAATTCCAAAGCGTCCCTTGTCCACAAATATGACACTTTCCAATAATGGTGCTTTTGGTTCCTTCATAGCCTTGGAATGGCAATTATTTTAAAGATCCGAAACAGCGCGAAGACCGATTAAACTCAGTTTGAAAATCCATTCCCTTTCCAAAGTAGCCCTTGTCCACGAACACTAAATACAATTTATTAATTTTTAAAGAGAATTCTTGGTTTCAGAAGGCTGTAATTCCTACAGGTAATGCTGGTGACCAACAGTAACACCCATGCCAACGTTCATACAGCCACATTGAGAAATACATTCCATATACATGATTCACTGTTTCCCGGCATTCAACGTACAAGGACAAGGAACCTTTTGGAAATGGACCACCCGTGGTATCTAGAGAAGAGTACTGGAAACTCTCCCGGGAAGTAGCGGGCGTGATGGATGACTCAGCGCCTGTTTCTACGCGAAAGGCGGGGCAAATATATGGCGACTTTGTCGCGAAAGGCAATTAGCACTTGGAATTACGACGGGATAGAGTCTGTTCAGGATTAACTGCACACTTTTTTAAGCTCTTCCTTAGCTCTATATCCCTGCCTATTTCGTATCCTTCCGCTATACGTAAAATTAGCACTGCATCGACTTTCTCAGTTTAGTAATGCTTACATAATAATAAAACATGTAAAATTGTTAAGTATGTAAACATGTAAATAATGCACTAATATTTTACTATAATCTGCGCAAAACTGACAGCAAATTTTTGTAATTAACTCAGTGTCAAACAAAAGTAAGAGTCACGCTTTGAATACGACGTTAAGATATGGGAATACTTTTCGTATTTCGTTGTCAACTTAACCGGTGGCACTCCAGTCAATGCATCAGTTATATTGCATGCGGTTAGGGGTTGATATATTTTTCAAATGTTGGTTTCAAAAGTGTTTAGTTTGCCGTGAACCATCTATTCAATTCTATCTTCTTGGTTACGCTCCGAAGCCTATACCTGGAGTTCAGCGATTTTCGCAAATTCAGTCGGCGTAGGTCAATGCCCGAGTTGTATCAGGAGCATGTGCAGTAAAATACCTGATTTATTTGTAATTAAGAACTAAACTTACCAAAATAATTTTACGTATTTTGCTATTTTACGCATTTGAACCCAGTGTATACAATCGTGTACAAAATGTGCATTGAGGTAATTATTGGCCGTAATATACACACGATAGCTCAGCGCCCAATTATCAATTAATCTTATTTATGAGGTTTTTTTATTAATATGGGANCCGTAATATACACACGATAGCTCAGCGCCCAATTATCAATTAATCTTATTTATGAGGTTTTTTTATTAATATGGGATAGAACAGGTAATGACAGAATGCAACAGAAAAAAATACAATTTGATAACGATGCGCAACACCAGCCATTCAAACCAGCTCTTCTGTTGTATCGGAAGTGGCCAGGCCAAGAACCAAATGAACAATGTCGGGAAGGCTGTAAAAAAAACACACTGTAATCATATGAGGAAACTTTTCAAAACGTCAAAATGGACAAAAAAAACAACTAAATGAAAAACATGCTACAGTATATTAAAAGGAAAGAGGTAAAATACGGTTAATAACCTCAATATTACTATTATGAAATTTTTTTTTACAATAAAGATTAAACGGAGAAACAGAAACGTCAATAGCCCACAAGCAATAAGAGACAAGAACCAGCAGGAAATGCTTCCTCGACATACGCTGGCATGTAGCAACGGCAACGAACATGAGTTTGGATACCTACAGGAAGTTGAAATAACAACAACCATTGGAAAGAGAAAGGGAAATTAAAGGCGATAACGGAAAATAATGACTTCTTTGTCAACCATTTTCTGTTCTAGATTACGAATAATTATTTATCCTACAGACGAGCACAAATCCGGCAAGCTCATCGCGTGCGATAGCTGAGCAAGTGACGTGTCGGATTAAAGAACAGCAAAGAAAAGAAAATGATCTTACTTGCAACACCCGAAATCAAAAATTTAATCAAAACTGAAAGGGCCAAATCCCGAATTTAAGGCGGGTCCCTGCTAGTCAACATGTTCGGCGAACGTCAAAAAAACGTTCTTTGATTATGTTCGTCGATCGTGAATGTTGCTAGGCGGAAATCAGTGTTAGCTTCATTTAAGTGGATATTGAGTCGCAGCGTTGACATAACNTGATCGTGAATGTTGCTAGGCGGAAATCAGTGTTAGCTTCATTTAAGTGGATATTGAGTCGCAGCGTTGACATAACCTGGTATTCTGCGTGCAATAATGCATTCAACAAGTTGCGTTACTTGCATTGCGGCAGCATTTGTTGTGATAAACGGAAGCAAGATACGACAGCAGTTGAAACACTGGAATGAATATCGGGCAGCACCCCTCGGAAAGAACTTGCATGCTGACTGCCTCTTTAGTAACTTTACTAGAACGTCAAACGCAGAGGTCGAAAACCTTATTGCGTTAATAGGCCCAGCCATCAAGAAAACATATACGCATTTCCGAGAGGCCATAAGTGTGCATGACCGCTTGTTACAGTCGATGCACGGTTACTTCTAACTTTTCTGAAGCCCTCCTGAAGTTCTACTTCCAGGATATTCCTCCGCCTCANCCGTAATATACACACGATAGCTCAGCGCCCAATTATCAATTAATCTTATTTATGAGGTTTTTTTATTAATATGGGACAGAACAGGTTATGACAGAATGCAACAGAAAAAAATACAATTTGATAACGATGCACAACACCAGCCATTCAAACCAGCTCTTCTGTTGTATCGGAAGTGGCCAGGCCAAGAACCAAATGAACAATGTCGGGAAGGCTGTAAAAAAAACACACTGTAATCATATGAGGAAACTTTTCAAAACCTCAAAATGGACAAAAAAAACAACTAAATGAAAAACATGCTACAGTATATTAAAAGGAAAGAGGTAAAATACGGTTAATAACCTCAATATTACTATTATTAAATTTTTTTTTACAAAAAAGATTAAACGGAGAAACAGAAACGTCAATAGCCCACAAGCAATAAGAGTCAAGAACCAGCAGGAAATGCTTCCTCGACATACGCTGGCATGTAGCAACGGCAACGAACATGAGTTTGGATACCTACAGGAAGTTGAAATAACAACAACCATTGGAAAGAGAAAGGGAAATTAAAGGCGATAACGGAAAATAATGACTTCTTTGTCAACCATTTTCTGTTCTAGATTACGAATAATTATTTATCCTACAGACGAGCACAAATCCGGCAAGCTCATCGCGTGCGACAGCTGAGCAAGTGACGTGTCGGATTAAAGAACAGCAAAGAAAAGAAAATGATCTTACTTGCAACACCCGAAATCAAAAATTTAATCAAAACTGAAAGGGCCAAATCCCGAATTTAAGGCGGGTCTCTGCTAGTCAACATGTTCGTGAATGTTGCTAGGCGGAAATCAGTGTTAGCTTCATTTAAGTGGATATTGAGTCGCAGCGTTGACATAACCTGGTATTCTGCGTGCAATAATGCATTCAACAAGTTGCGTTACTTGCATTGCGGCAGCATTTGTTGTGATAAACGGAAGCAAGATACGACAGCAGTTGAAACACTGGAATGAATATCGGGCAGCACCCCTCGGAAAGAACTTGCATGCTGACTGCCTCTTTAGTAACTTTACTAGAACGTCAAACGCAGAGGTCGAAAACCTTATTGCGTTAATAGGCCCAGCCATCAAGAAAACATATACGCATTTCCGAGAGGCCATAAGTGTGCATGACCGCTTGTTACAGTCGATGCACGGTTACTTCTAACTTTTCTGAAGCCCTCCTGAAGTTCTACTTCCAGGATATTCCTCCGCCTCATGCAAACAAAGCCTAACTATATATAAAAGAGTACCAACATGCCTATTTACACCATATTTATATTCGCATTAATTATAAATTAAAAATTATAATTTACAGATAAAATAAACGCTTAAGTTCAATTTAATGAAAAATAAGATACTGTTATGCAAACATAACTNTATTATAATTTACAGATAAAATAAACGCTTAAGTTCAATTTAATGAAAAATAAGATACTGTTATGCAAACATAACTTAAGCTTAAAACGCTTGTGATACATGATTTATAAAGAAAATAAACAAACACGCAATAGGCCTACATAGGGTGTTTTTTGAAGGTTTGATGTAAAAACTACGAAAAGAGTGCAGAGATTTGGGCGACTCTTAACATTGAGGTCTTGACAGCTGATGAGGGTGAAATGAGGTGAGTAGGGATCAGCACNCAGAGATTTGGGCGACTCTTAACATTGAGGTCTTGACAGCTGATGAGGGTGAAATGAGGTGAGTAGGGATCAGCACTTAAATGCAAGGTTGGGGGAAGTGAGAGATCCTCGAGAAAACCCGCCGACCAGCGGCATCGTCCGACACGATTATAACATGTGAAAATTCGGGAGCGACCCTGCAGGGAACCGAACCCGGTTCGCCTAAGTGAGAGGCGAGTACTCTAACCACTTCCTGGGACTGCGCAATATCGTGGNGCAGGGAACCGAACCCGGTTCGCCTAAGTGAGAGGCGAGTACTCTAACCACTTCCTGGGACTGCGCAATATCGTGGCATTCCCGACCAATCTTTCTCTTCTAATGCTTCAAACACCTTTTCAATAAAGATTGCCTTATCCAATCCTCTGTTCTAGTAGAGATCACTGTCTTCTACAAAAATTGCATGCAACTTTGAAACTCTTTTCTGTCGCGGGGTTTAAAGGTGTCTATGCTGCTTTCCCCCTCCCACTGTAGATAAACTAGGTTAGCATGGGAGGTAAACATGGCCCCAAATGCGGCAATGTTTGCCCAATCCCAGTGAAGCCGCGAGCATGAGCCTTGTGGTCAGGCCCTTCCCTGCATGCCTAGGCGTATGGGGCTCAGCCCTGAGACGCACCAAGGTCCCTTCTCCTACCTAGGACCCCCGACCCTCCTTCTATATTAAGGTAGGTAAGAAAAAAAAACAATTGAATTTCGTAGCACGGGCTGTATATGGCGCCGGCTGGAATGTGTAACTGCAGCAGAGCAACCGCGGGCAGGGAAGCGAAACGAAGGGGTGGAATGGGGGTTGTCGGCCACTCAAGTCCAGTTTCTTCCCGACATGAACAAGAAAATCTCGAGAGGTGATGGGGAAGACGAGGATGGGGGAAAAATCCGACGTCCGAGAAACGAACAGGGGATAAAAGAGAGGAGGGAAAAAAAAAAAAAGGAAATATCACAGATGCCCACAGAGAACTCATCTCCGGGAGGGCCAGGTTTCGGCTGGTCTCTTCCTTCTCTGGCATTTCTCTCTTGTCTCCTTCTCCCAGTGTCGCAATCCTGATGCCACACGTTTCTATTGTGTCCCTTTTCTTTCCCCTCTCACTTTCGCACCAACAGACACTACCGCTCATCTTCAGAACTTCTCCAAACTCTTCCCCTCACATTCCAAATATCTGGTGGACTAATACAGATTCCTGGAGGCGTTGCTCGGGGTTTGTATGTGTGATGGCGGGTTCGGGAGAGACAGGCGGGGAAAGAGGCTTAGAGTGATGAAAGTGGATGAGGAGCAGGAATTGTAAACAGCGAAGACGGGAGATGTGCCATGCGAGGATGGATTAAAGGGAGACAAGCTCTCCTAACCCCACACCACGCCGTCTTCATCCCTCCTACCACCCACCTTGGTCGGCGCCAAGCGCCCGCCTGTTTAAACACACAACGACGGCCCCTTTTACTATTGTCATCAGTCAAATGAGACTGCACTGCCGACAACAAAGCGCAATCAACCGGAATCATTGTTATTATCACTGCCAGGCGTATTTTTTACGACCGAGATGTTTAATGTTCACCATGTTATGTATTCTTGCTATTTAAATGAGGATGCGAAAATTCTCATTTATTTATTTCTGTCAAATATAATTTTATTTGTACACACTGAAAATGCATAAAAGCTTATAATACCACTTTTAAAAAATAATATGATATCTTAATAACGGAGAAATATAATACAATTTTACAAACTTAATAATTCTCAGGTGAGAAATTTTCAGATAAGAAGCTAACAAAATCAAAATACGGTGGGTATTAAAAGAAATTAACTTAGCTTATAAAAAATATACACGACGTACGTGGAAGGTAGTTAATTCCATTGCCTACATCTAGGAATTATTTTGTTAAAAAAGGTATATATTTTATAATTTTCCAAAATTTAAAGTCAATACAAATGTTGTCATATTTCTGGCTCGCGGCTCACCATAATTAACAAGAAGTTACTGGTTACTAAGAAGCCTTCTTTTCTCTTCATGGATGCAAATAAATTATAGTGAAGTTGTTGTAAACTTAGATGGTAGGTAGTCGTTGACGTCTTATTAACAGCAACATAAGTAGAGATGAAACCAGAAAAATGTGAACCAGAACAGGGACAATTAAAATACACAAGTGACTCCCCCGTGATTCGAATTCAGAATAATTCATACAATTTGTCTATATTGTAATCAACTGCACGCCATTCACCAAAAAAGAGACTTAAACGTTTAAAACATATAACTCAACATAGTCTACCTCATTAAAATTTTTCGACAAATTGTTTCTCGAGATATTGCATAATAACTATATTATTTTATGTGGGGATATCCTACAAAATGACTGAGTAATGAGACTTTGCATTGACAATTTTGATGGATATAACTGATACAGTCAGCAAACAAAGTTAGTTTGAAATTTATTTTGCAGTTTCGTAGATAAAAAATGCCGAGCTAATGTTTATATGGTCACCATTTTAAAAAATATGAATGTCTTAAACTCTCAAAATTTATTATTTTACATAGCCTGCCGTAGTGTTAATTTTTAGCCGAATTTGGTAGAAATCGGTTGTTTTTTCGGTGATCAGATTATTTTATTTTGTCTGGTAGTAATATTTCACAACATGGCGGACAAAATATGTTTCGTGTACATATTTGATTGCTGTAATATATACGGCCATCGTATTCAGATTCATTGGAATTAATTACATGGTTTCGACGATATAACATACAGGACTAAAATAGCTTTATAGCCGGCATTTTGAAGATAACTTTACAATATACCTTAAACATATGAGTTAACTTTACCTAAAACAGTACTACAAGTTTACCATATTTGGTAGGAATCGGCAAATTGTTTCCTCAGATATGACATAAAAACTTTATTAATTCGCGTGGCACTATCTTACAAAATAGAAAACCAAAGGGTATCGGCGTAGACACATTTGATGTTTTTTTTACTCCTAGCATACAAAGTTAATTTGGAATTGATTACATGTTTTCGAAGGTTTAGCTTACTATGAAAAACTAGCTAGTTGGCCACCATATTGAAAATAATGGTCTGGTATATTTGAAACATATTTGTACATATCATCTGACATAGTACTACTTGACTGCCAAATTTGTTAGGTATCTGCCAATTTTCTCACGAGAAATTATACAAATGGTTAGTAAATTTATGTAGCACTATCTTACAAAATGGAGGATAAAAGTGGCTGTTTTCATTTTCAATGCTTATCATATATTCTGTCAATATAAAAAATTTGGTTGAAATTGGTTAAATTGTATGGTAGTTATACCAAATAAACCTTAAATATTTGAATGGCCACCATTTCGAAAATAACTGCCTAATTAAGTTAATTTACTTATATTTACTTGGCCTTAAATACTATTACTTATTTGCCAAATTTGAAGAAAATTGGTTGAGTAGTTATCGACACATTATATAAAAGCTTCATTTTTTATGTGGCGTATTGTTTGTCTTATACACTGAGGCAACAAAAGTCATAGGATACCTCCTAATATTGTGTTGGACCTCCTTTTGCCTGGCAAAGTGCAGCAACTCGACGTGGCATGGACTCAACAAGTCGTTGGAATTCCCTGGCAGAAATATTGAGCCATGCTGCCTCTATAGACGTCCATAATTACGAAAGTGTTGCCGGTGCAGGAGTTTGTGCACGAACTAACTTCTCGATTATGTCCTATAAATATTAGATGGGATTCATATCGGGCGATCTTGGTGGCCAAACCATTTGCTGGAAATGTCCAGAAAGTTCTTCAAACCAATCCCAAACAGTTGTTGCCCGGTGACATGGCGCATTGGCATCCATCAAAATTCCATCGTTGTTTGGGTACATGAAGTTTATGAATGGCTACAAGTGGTCTCCAAGTAGCTGAACACAACCCTTTCCAGTCAATTATCAATTCCGTTGGACCGGAGGACCAAGTTCATCCCATGTAAAAACAGGCCACACCATTATGGAGCCACCACCAGCTTGCACAGTTCCTTGTTGACAACTTGGGTCCATGGATTCGTGGGGTCTGCGTCACACTCGATCCCTACCCTCAGCTCTTACCAACTGAAATTGGGACTCATCTGACCAAGTAACGGTTTTCTAGTCCTCTAGGGTCCAACCGATATGGTCACGAACCCAGGAGAGGTGCTGCAGGCGATGTCGTGCTGTTATTAAAGGCACTNGGGTCCAACCGATATGGTCACGAACCCAGGAGAGGTGCTGCAGGCGATGTCGTGCTGTTATTAAAGGCACTCGAGTTGGTCTTCTGCTGGCATAGCCCAGTACAGCCAACGTTCGCCGCACTGTCCTAACAGACACGTCCGTCGTATGTCCCACATTGATTCCTGCAGTTATTTCACGCAGTGTTGCTTGTCTGTTAACACTGGCCATTCTGTGCATACGTCGTTGGTCTCGGTCATTAAGTGCAGGCGGTCGGCCACTGCGTTATCCTTGGTGGGAGGTTATGCCTGAAATTAGCTATTCTGGGCCCACTCTTGACACTGTGGATCTAGGAATGTTGAATTCCCTAACCATTTCCGAAATGGAATTTCCCATGCGTCTAACTTCAACTACCATTCCGCTTTCAAAGTCTGTTAATTTCGTTCGTGCGGCCATAATCACGTCAGTAACCTTTCCACATGAATCACTTANTTATTTCTTTCGTGCGGCCATAATCACGTCAGTAACCTTTCCACATGAATCACTTAATTACAAATGAATGTCCTACATGTGCACTGCCCATTTATACATTTTGTACATGATACTACTGCCATCTGTATATTTGCACATTGATATTCCATGACTTTGGTCACCTCTGTGTGTGATGCTTGTTAAAGATACTGTTAGGGTACAAAATTTGGTTGAAATGGGTGAAATNTTAACAAGAAGTTACTGGTTACTAAGAAGCCTTCTTTTCTCTTCATGGATGCAAATAAATTATAGTGAAGTTGTTGAAAACTTAGATGGTAGGTAGTCGTTGACGTCTTATTAACAGCAACATAAGTAGAGATGAAACCAGAAAAATGTGAACCAGAACAGGGACAATTAAAATACACAAGTGACTCCCCCATGATTCGAATTCAGAATAGTTCATAAAATTTGTCTATATTGTAATCAACTGCACGCCATTCACCAAAAAAGAGACTTAAACGTTTAAAACATATAACTCAACATAGTCTACCTCATTAAAATTTTTCGACAAATTGTTTTTCGAGATATTGCATAATAACTATATTATTTTATGTGGGGATATCCTACAAAATGGCTGAGTAATGAGGCTTTGCATTGACAATTTTGATGGATATAACTGTTACAGTCAGCAAACAAAGTTAGTGAAATTTATTTTGCAGTTTCGTAGATAAAAAATGCCGAGCTAATGTTTATATGGTCACCATTTTAAAAAATATGAGTGTCTAAAACTCTCAAAATTTATTATTTTACATAGCCTGCCGTAGTGTTAATTTTTAGCCGAATTTGGTAGAAATCGGTTGTTTTTTTGGTGATCAGATTATTTTATTTTGTCAGGTAGTAATATTTCACAACATGGCGGACAAAATATGTTTCGTGTACATATTTGATTGCTGTAATATATACGGCCATCGTATTCAGATTCATTGGAATTAATTACATGGTTTCGACGATATAACATACAGGACTAACATAGCTTTATAGCCGGCATTTTGAAGATAACTTTACAATATACCTTAAACATATGAGTTAACTTTACCTAAAACAGTACTACAAGTTTACCATATTTGGTAGGAATCGGCAAATTGTTTCCTCAGATATGACATAAAAACTTTATTAATTCGCGTGGCACTATCTTACAAAATAGAAAACCAAAGGGTATCGGCGTAGACACATTTGATGTTTTTTTTTACTCCTAGCATACAAAGTTAATTTGGAATTGATTACATGTTTTCGAAGGTTTAGCTTACTATGAAAAACTTGCTAGTTGGCCACCATATTGAAAATAATGGTCTGGTATATTTGAAACATATTTGTACATATCATCTGACATAGTACTACTTGACTGCCAAATTTGTTAGGTATCTGCCAATTTTCTCACGAGAAATTATACAAATGGTTAGTAAATTTATGTAGCACTATCTTACAAAATGGAGGATAAAAGTGGCTGTTTTCATTTTCAATGCTTATCATATATTCTGTCAATATAAAAAATTTGGTTGAAATTGGTTAAATTGTATGGTAGTTATACCAAATAAACCTTAAATATTTGAATGGCCACCATTTCGAAAATAACTGCCTAATTAAGTTAATTTACTTATATTTACTTGGCCTTAAATACTATTACTTATTTGCCAAATTTGAAGAAAATTGGTTGAGTAGTTATCGACACATTATATAAAAGCTTCATTTTTTATGTGGCGTATTGTTTGTCTTATACACTGAGGCAACAAAAGTCATAGGATACCTCCTAATATTGTGTTGGACCTCCTTTTTCCTGGCAAAGTGCAGCAACTCGACGTGGCATGGACTCAACAAGTCGTTGGAAGTCCCTGGCAGAAATATGGAGCCATGCTGCCTCTATAGACGTCCATAATTGCGAAAGTGTTGCCGGGGCAGGAGTTTGTGCACGAACTAACTTCTCGATTATGTCCCATAAATGTTAGATGGGATTCATATCAGGCGATCTTGGTGGCCAAATCATTTGCTGGAAATGTCCAGAATGTTCTTCAAACCAATCCCAAACAGTTGTTGCCCGGTGACATGGCGCATTGGCATCCATAAAAATTCCATCGTTGTTTGGGTACATGAAGTTTATGAATGGCTACAAGTGGTCTCCAAGTAGCTGAACATAACCCTTTCCAGTCAATTATCAATTCCGTTGGACTGGAGGACCAAGTTCATCCCATGTAAAAACAGGCCACACCATTATGGAGCCACCACCAGCTTGCACAGTTCCTTGTTGACAACTTGGGTCCATGGATTCGTGGGGTCTGTGTCACACTCGATCCCTACCCTCAGCTCTTACCAACTGAAATTGGGACTCATCTGACCAAGTAACGGTTTTCCAGTCCTCTAGGGTCCAACCGATATGGTCACGAGCCCAGGAGAGGTGCTGCAGGCGATGTCGTGCAGTTATTAAAGGCACTCGAGTTGGTCTTCTGCTGGCATAGCCCAGTACAGCCAACGTTCGCCGCACTGTCCTAATAGACACGTCCGTCGTACGTCCCACATTGATTCCTGCAGTTATTTCACGCAGTGTTGCTTGTCTGTTAACACTGGCCATTCTGTGCATACGTCGTTGGTCTCGGTCATTAAGTGCAGGCGGTCGGCTACTGCGTTATCCTTGGTGGGAGGTTATGCCTGAAATTAGCTATTCTCGGCCCACTCTTGACACTGTGGATCTATGAATGTTGAATTCCCTAACCATTTCCGAAATGGAATTTCCCATGCGTCTAACTTCAACTACCATTCCGCTTTCAAAGTCTGTTTATTTCTTTCGTGCGGCCATAATCACGTCAGTAACCTTTCCACATGAATCACTTAATTACAAATGAATGTCCTACATGTGCACTGCCCATTTATACATTTTGTACATGATACTACTGCCATCTGTATATTTGCACATTGATATTCCATGACTTTGGTCACCTCTGTGTGTGATGCTTGTTAAAGATACTGTTAGGGTACAAAATTTGGTTGAAATGGGTGAAATNGAATTCCCTAACCATTTCCGAAATGGAATTTCCCATGCGTCTAACTTCAACTACCATTCCGCTTTCAAAGTCTGTTAATTTCGTTCGTGCGGCCATAATCACGTCAGTAACCTTTTCACATTAATCACTTAATTACAAATGAATGCCCTACATGTGCACTGTCCATTTATACATTTTGTACATGATACTACTGCCATCTGTATATTTGCATATTGATATTCCATTACTTTGGTCACCTCTGTGTGTGATGCTTGTTAAAGATACTGTTAGGGTACAAAATTTGGTTGAAATGGGTGAAATNTACTTTGGTCACCTCTGTGTGTGATGCTTGTTAAAGATACTGTTAGGGTACAAAATTTGGTTGAAATGGGTGAAATGGTATGGTTGTAATACTAAATACAGTTAAAATATTTATATGGCAGTAATTTTCAAATAGGTGTCTAATTAAGTTTAATTACTTTCATTTGCCTGGCCATTAATTGTACTACTTACGTGCCATATTTGGCGAAAATAGGTTGTGTAGGTTTTGATTTATGAGGTAAAATCTTTATTATTTCATGTGGCGCTATCTTACTAAATGGCAGACGAACAACAATGTCCACCTCTGAATTTAATGCTTTAAACTTGACTTGCGCTGTCAGAATACAAATTTAGGGTTGAAATCAGTTGAATGGTGTCCGAGATATGACATAACGCCGGAAATGTTATAATGACCGCCATTTCGAAATAAGGACCTACTGTAGTCGAAAACTATAAAAGTCAGATGTCCTTAATATTACTACATATATGTTTACCCAGCTTGGTGATATTCGGTCCACGCGTTCAAAAATTTGGAGGCGGGGGCACACACACCCGGGCACACACACACAAACACACACACAGAAAACAACCAGAAAAGTGATCTCACAAGTCTTTTCATTCGGAAATTAGGCTAAAAATAGTGACACGTTTGTGAAGGAAAAGTTCAATATTTACATACCGTAAAATTTGAAGCTACAACTATGGTACCAGTTTGGAAGTAACAATACTGCAATAATGATACTTTTGCGTAATTAAAGAACTACTGTTAGGAGGCACTATGGATATCTGTGAGACAACGGTAAATATTTATCACTAGAGTGACTGAATACAGCGTAGCCAGGTCCGACTCTAGCAGCATCTGAAGAAAAACTATAAGCTCTAGCGTTTAAAGAGGATTGTAGAGGTAGCTTGAAGCGAGACGCAACATTTTGGTGTCTATATTTACGAGTAGTTGTTCTACGACATTATTAAAGAACTTTCATATTTAGGTGTGTTTAGTGAATGTAAGGAAAGTTTAATCTGTTCTAGTGAAATAATGTTTTGAAAGTTTAATTACCAATGAGCTAGAATACACCGCCCTGTGCACATTACAATGACGCATTGTTTCTTGGCTCTCGCACATGTGAACACTCGGTTTTGAACTAGAATATTGTACTTCGTTACTTGCAAGACCTTTCGGAGCATATCTTATATATGGGAACATCCTATATTCAGAGCAAGTTTAAGGCATGCTAGCATTCGGCACACTACGAACACACCTACAGCTTTCGTCGGTTTGCTGGACATTTGCGTATGTGAGAATAAATTCCAGTACTGGACAGGCCAATCAGAATCAATTCACCACAGCTTGAACGTCCGTGACTCGCAGCTAGTCAACTCTAATACACGTGACAGTTAAAAAAATATCAAATTCCGAATGTGGATTTCGCCATTTGAGCTCAAGTGTTGTAATGCAAAGAGAAAGGATCTATTTTTAAGATAATTGTATGCAATTAATAAACAACAAATCTTGATATCCTTGTCACATTTTCCTCTCTTACTCGGGATTTTGTAACAGTTGGTTTGTCTTTTGGTGAAAGATGGAGAGGTACATACCATAACATCTGAGGCTGTACACCTTTTAAGCTGTTAGGTTGGCTAGTTTTTCTGCCAACCGATCTAATCTCTTCATGTGTCCAAGTTTCAGCAGTGTTTTACGACAGAAAAACATTTCACATTATATAAATCATTATAACTAACAGTTGTTAGAAATATTGATGTACAAAGTAAATTCTTGCTATAGAAAAGGGGAGCGTTTATAGGCTGATTTTAAAAGAAATTGGAACCGCTTCATAACTTATGTTCCTTAATGGAATTATATACACTCCCGATACGTAGCAAGCAGAAATGAGTTCCGGTCTAATTGTGCTCATATAGGTAATATAGCTTTCGTTACCAAAGTAACTGGAATATCAGTAATTCACGAAAATGATTGGTGTATATTTATATTTCAATTAATGTACTGTCAAATATCTATCACTGAACGGTCAAATTATGATTTCGCTAATGTCAACTTCTTGCAGGCAAATAACTGAAAATTTCTTTCCATGCTACATAATTCAGAATTACCAGTTCAAAATGGACGCCCGACTTTCGTGAAGAGTTCCGTGCAANATTTCTTTCCATGCTACATAATTCAGAATTACCAGTTCAAAATGGACGCCCGACTTTCGTGAAGAGTTCCGTGCAAGCCAGACTTAAATAACCTACACAAATGCCTGAAGTTCTCCTTCGGTCATTGGCCGCTCGTCTTCGCGAGAAGGCATTTGGACAATTGACTGTGCAATCAGAATCAGGCTACTCCGATTCTCGTCTGTGATTCGCGGGCAGGCGCACGTAAGACAAGCCATCTTTCGGCATGGTGGCCTATGTACGGCGTGCCGCACAAGAAGTGGATCTTATACTGTGTAATATACACAGCAGAATACAGCGTTCAGTAAAGTAAGTCCGTCATGTGGAGGAGGCATTATCAGTTCCTGAGACTACTGTTCGCTAACTCATACACTGAGAGAATAATACTTCCAATGTATCAAATACACTTGTTTACATGAAGTTTTTTTCCATCTAAACAATAATTTGTTGGTACAACAAAGCTTCCGTTCCGCTAAATGAATGGAATTTGTTCACAAAGAAAAATAACTTTTTTAAAACAGTTCTGTTTGTACCAAACACGTATTTTCTTCTTTCAGTAAGTTAAACAAATGTTTAGTACAAGCAAACATATCGTTACGAATAGTTAACAGAAATATTTGTTCAGTGGCGTGCGATATATTCTGAAGAAGGAATTTGGTTTTGCAGCGATCAAAGATTTTATTGTCTACACTGACCCATTTAGTTGATCTTCGCCTTCTTTGTTAGTGTTCAAAGAAATCGTCCATTTCTTATTTAGAAACCCGTGCACGAGGTGGTTTGAAGAATGGCTAATGAAATTACCAAGAAAAATTGTGGAAGGTTGGGATTTCTCTGAGAAAACAGCCAACCAAATATTTGTACGCGTAGGGTCAAAAATATATTTAGTTTCCCCATCAAAATATTTTATTGAGAAGACAAAACTTGAAAATTGACAACATAAATTTTGTTCCAATAACCAAATACTCGTTTGAATAAACAACACCTCTGTGGCGGGTCAAAAGAAATTAGACTGTCGACAAATAATATGTTGAATCAACTGGATATATTAGTTTGGCCGTTCATTTGATTGCCTTCGTTTGAAAATACAGCTAGTGTGTCGTTTGTTTGATTTTTTGTGACAATTAGGATAGTAAGGGTGATCGTTAGTCCATATATTATAACATAATAATAGTTTGAACATCATAATAAAACAAGTTAAATAGGAAAATAAAATGTAATGCTGTAAAACTTGAAATATTTACTTGCATACGTTTTCCAGTATTTGAAACGTTTGTCTTTAAAAACATTCCGAATACATCAGTACTCAATTTACGGCTCAGATTAAATAGGTTTTATTCTGGACTGGGCTTCTAACTTTTTAATTTTTACTTTAACTGTTTAGGCCTAATGTATGTAGATCCATACAAATCTTTGGCGTCTTCAACCATATCTTGTTTGAAGTAACCAAATAAAAACAACAAAATAAATTGTTTTCAAGAACAAAATATTTCATTGCCCCTATACAAACAATTCATTTGGTTTCACCAAACAAACTATGTTTTATTCAACAAAACCTTTTTTTCAGTTTAAACAGCTGCTGCCCATAACTTCAAAAACCAATAAGTTCCTATTTGTCCCAAAATACGACCCTTACATCCATAAATGTCATTATTCTCAACTCTTAGATTTATAAATTTAACTGTAGTTGAAAGTTCCTAAACCTTTTAATTCCAAAAGCAAAGCTAAGCTATAGTGCTTTGAATTGCAATAAGGCACGAAGTGTTTGTGCGAAAATAGGGTAAATCAATTCTCGCCGCTGATGAAGTGCAGTTAAGTGCTTAGAAGAAAAATGTCATGTTGGCTGTTTTGATGTGGGCGTACCTTATTTCTCTTTGGTTGCCCTATTCTCTGGAAGTGTTCTTATGCAGTATTGGCTAGTGCGAACTGTAAAATATTCCTTATAGGCTGGGCTGCTGGCTGGCAAACGGGTTATCAGTTTCTTGTCAGGGAACGGAGCTCCGAAATGTTGTTGGCCAGTGACGTCATTTTGCTGGCTTCCTAAGCTGAAGTTGGCGGAATAAAAAGCAGTTTCATTTCTGTATTCTTATGAATACTGTGCTACTAATCACGTATGGGATAGGCATAATAACTGGCTTAACCGATTAGAACCGACCGTATTCAAGATCAGAACCACAGGTGTTCGCAGCGGATTTCATGGCAGAGGAGGAGAGGAGAGACCAATGTTAGCATTTACACAGGTCTGCACCTGCACATAATAAAGTAACTGCACACCTGCAAGCGTACGTGCTTTTAAGTCGTTTTCGCCCCCACATAGTGTCGGATGACTATGTGGTCTGCACCTGCGCGGCATCAGATAACTGCACACGTGCATGTGTATGTGCTTTCAAGTAGTTTTCGCACCTGCATCGTGTCAGGTAACTGCACACGTGCTTTCGTTTCCACACCTGCTCGGTTTCAGTTAGACTAAGTCAACATACATTGGATAGGCTGTGTTAGCTTTTTATCACAGTGCTAGCTATCTCCAATCCTGTAACACTGCATATAAAAGGAGGCAAGAATNTAGGCTGTGTTAGCTTTTTATCACAGTGCTAGCTATCTCCAATCCTGTAACACTGCATATAAAAGGAGGCAAGAATAAAATGAATGTTAATTAAGGAAGAATATATTTTTATTTAAAAAACTACATGTACATAACATGACCTTAAAATAGTCGAAGTTCCTATTTCAGAAAGTCTTTCTCGTCGACCCAGGAATCGTCACGCTTCGAGTGTCCGAGCCCCCTCACAAATACATGTCCATTATGCCGTTCCAGCACCTTCTCGGCCAAATAAACATCGGGAAACTTCGTAGGTTTGATCTCCTCTGCGTAAAAACCTCCGGCAATGGGTTCGCCACAAAGGTCCTCGAGGTAATACACTAATGGATACCAATGTCGTATGCGAACCACATTGTACAATTCCGCAGACCATTTGTGACGGCAGTTCTTGTGGAAAAGGCCACGCTGTTTGGAGATGCGCACCAGGTCGCCAATCTTGGATTTAGGCTTGCATGGGTCCCTCCTCGTCCGAATAGCATACCCAATCCGAAGCAGGGAGCTATCCTCGACATATTCGGGCTTCATGAGAGTGGTAGAATGAACGGTATGATTATCCTCGCGGACGAGTTTCAGCAGTAGCTCAAGCAATTTGTAGTTTTCATTCGCCGTGAAATGTCCCCAAAAATTTGGCTTTCAGAGTCAGGTGAAAACGCTTGACATTGCTGGCCTTCAGTTCATTGTACGTGATATGGGGTTTCCTGCTGTACCTTTTCATCGGTGCACGAAAAGGAGCATTAAAATATTCCTTAATATCGTTGGTGTGCAGATTTTTCGGTATGCATCCTTCANCATCGGTGCACGAAAAGGAGCATTAAAATATTCCTTAATATCGTTGGTGTGCAGATTTTTCGGTATGCATCCTTCAAGCAGCACATCAGCCATGGCCTCCGTGATGTCACCAGTATTCTTGGACTTGAGTGATCTGGAGCGGGCATACTTGGAAAATGTGTCAACTATGGTCATAATGTAGCTGTGGTCTTTATTCCCACGAGCAAATTCTTGTATTTCGGTCAGGTCGGATAGGAAAATATCATCCAGCCCTTTCATGATGAACTTACTCCGAGAATAATTCATTTTGGCAGACCTGTGCAATTCCCCAGAAACAGCATATTTCGTCATCTCACGACGTTCTTCGATGATGGATATAATCTCGTTGGTGTGCGACCGGTTGACTGCAGACTGCGAAGCGACCAGTAGCCATAGTCTGTGGATGAGTTAAATCGGATCATCCCTTAACTGTAGTCAATCTTGCGTTTGGCATCGATCTTCTGCAGCAGCAAACCCGATCCAATAGCTTCGACCAACCTTGGAAACAGTCCCGCGATAATGCCGAATTTCGCATGTGTCGTGGTGTCCCTAAATAGCCATGTTGATGGGGTTATCGTTCGCGTAATGAGAACGACTAGACTGTAGCAGGCGATGGCACTTTTGCAAATCCGGTTGGGTGTAGTGTCCAGGATGCCTACGAAGCAATAGTTCGCACAGACCACGCATTATTTTCACTTCGCGCTTGCTGATCAGCTTCACATCTCCTGGAAAAAATCATCACATCTTTTTTTCCGAGAAGCATTTTTCATCGTAGTATCGTGGTGTCGCAAGCAGTACATCGTGTCACTCAAACGTCCATATTTGCCGCAGAAGGGTACGGAACTCCAAACCACTAAAATTGAATTTAGACTCCAAGTCCTAATATTACTGGTTGGCATGTCCAGGTTTCCAGCCTTCCACATAGGATGCTAGGATTGCCCACTTAAAGCACTTGCTGTCTTCCTCGTTCTTGCGGTTGATGATGGCTTCTTTCCTCTTAACTGATTCTGGCATTTCGATGTATGATGAGGCTCGGAAGGTGTCTGTCTTAGTAACCTTGTGCTGAAGTCGTTTCTCATAGGCGAGGGTCAAGCCACTTCCCTTCCCCTGGTGCTCCAGCATCTCCCGACATATTTTTTCTATGCTGGCGATCACTACATTCTCTTTATCATGGGCATTGTATACTGGCACATTCTTAGTTTCGAATGCCCTGTGGTCAGACTCTTCCTCGTGGGGCTCAGGCTTCCCATTTAAAAACTACAAAAATTAATTAAATTTTATGGTGCCCTATTCTTCCATTATTTGCTCAATTTGTCCGATGATCTTGTCTTTCAGGTAACTGCAGATGTCCATTGCCTGGCTCGAGGTATTTCCCGCAACGAGGATCTTCATGACGACTCTGAAGGCCGTCTCCGCCTCCACAAACCCGAACTCGTTGGGTTCTCCGGCCCCGACGACTTTTCGCCTGCGGTAACGTCCTTCTGCTGATATCTGACGGGCTGGCACGTTGGCAGCTACACGTCGTCGCTTTGCAGGAGGTGGCGGCTGGACCAGTGAATTACGCAGCGTGCTCTTTTAATTCGCCTGCCCTCGTGAAATCCTTTCCAGAGCCCTCGCGTGTATATGTCTTCTTCTCCGGATTTAAGAGGCAGCTCCTCTCGTGCCTTCGCGCATCACCTTCATGTGCCAAGTCCTTACAGAACTGGCTGTTGGCAGTCGCTCTCGGTCGTTGTTCTCCCATGCAGCTCCTTAAATGACGAGCCATGATGTCTTCCCTCCCAATTTATAGTCCGCGCTTTTTCGCATACCTGTCCTTTCTCTAGGTACGGATTGTGAATATACGATCTCTCATGACGAAGGCCACGTTTTTTGATCGAAAATGATTTAGCGCAAAAATGGGACCTAGAAATCGGGGTGACAATTCACTTACCCTAGAAATAGCATAATAGGAAGCATTAGAGGGAAAAGAGGACGCCACTCTCGGTTGTCTACCATGATGTTATCAGCAGAACCTGAAACATACATGCACAGTAGCATAAATATTTCTCATAGGAAATATAGTGTCAGTCAAATGTTTTTGTGAGGCCTTGGTGGGATGGGG